>ML316910.1:0-54301 GCA_005239505.1 Nicotiana paniculata | reverse complement strand
AAAGATGATCAACAAGGGGTGTGTTTACCAATTGCTCCGTTTCGTATATCGTTGTAGAGTGACTTGGCATGATCGAAAAGATTAGAGTTTAATGTTAATATATGTATCATTAGATCTTCCTTTTTTGGGGCAAAAACTAGAATGGGAGCAAGTGCTGTTCGTATGCATTAAAAGTTGACCTTTATATTTTAATAAAAAGACTATTCTTGAACAAAATAAATGGAGAATATGAAAGAAATATATACTAACATAAGAGAAAAAAAATTAAAATTCGCCATGGTGAAAGAATATCGTCAAACAGTCTGCTTAGGCACAGTAGCTTTCTCAATGGAATTATCAATTCATTATCGTTGTTTATCAAACAATTCTTACTGTTAAATTCAATTAACAAGATATCGCGCTGTGTACTTTATATCACAGCGTAACTATAATGGCGGCTACAGAATGGATCAAACTGCATCAAGAGAGTAATGACCGAGTTTCCTCATGTGCATTTGGAGTCCTCAGATCTGCATTTTGAAAAGACGGCAAGAAATAAAATGAACTGAAAACATAGTAAAATGATGAATTTGCAAGCCCAACTAATGAGTTCAAGAAAATGAGAGAGAAACTTCAGATAGAAAATGTTGAATATCTGCAGATTACAAAACGTTGTTTGATCAAAAGTGATCTCAAGAAAGCCTATGACAGCTGGATGGTGATTTGTGGAGGAGATGTTGCATGCACTGAATTTCCCCATGGAATTTATTAAATGGACTATGACATGTATCTCAACTATACAGTACACCATATCTTTAAATGGTGGATTGTATAGTTTGCATTAAAAGGAAGAGGGATCTAAGACAGAGTAATCAATTTCTCCTTTGTTGTTTGTAATATGCACGGAATACTTCACAAGGATAATGAACATGGAAGCAGGCGAGGAAGGAATTGGGTATCATACCAAATGCAGGGGACAAAATCTAAATCACCTATGGTTTGCAGATGACGTACTGATGTTGATGTTCTGTAAAGGAGATTTTCAGTCTCTGATGCTAATGCTGAGAGGGCTGAGAACTTTTTCAAATGCATATTGTATGAACATTAATGCAGATAAATCCGACATCTTCAGTGCCAATATGGAGCCTCACTGTGTGGTAGACTTGTGTGAACTGACAGTGTACCAAAAACGATCATTACCTTCTAGGTATCCTGGTATACCAATATCATCAAGGAAGATCTCTATGGTTGATTGTGAGATGCTAATTGAGAAGCTTACAACACAAGAGTGAGGCTCGGGATCCAGACACCTTATGCAGGAAGAGTGCAGCTGGTCAATTCAGTGCTACTGCATATCCACAGTTACTGGTCTTGAATTTCATACTTCCTAGGAGTGTTTTGAAGGATGGATATTTCTTATGGGATGGTAAGACAGTTATTAATAGAGCCCCCCTAGTGGCATGGCACTTGGTTTGTAGACTTAAGAGGGAAGGTGGACTGGGAATCATTGACCGCATAATCTGGAATGAGGCTGTTGTGGCTGAATATGTTTGAATATAGCACAAAAGACTAACAATCTATGAGTCAAATAGATTAATCATATATACATAAAAGGGAGAGCTTGGTGGCAATCTCTCATCCACAGGATTGTTGCTGGTGGATACTCTGCTCCATCAAAGACAAGTTTGCTGCACGATATGTGAATAATGGGTGGCTTACACAGAGAAGGAGGTACTCAATCAGTAGTGGGTACAAACAGAGGAAGGGATGCCTGGAGGACTGGGTTGGAGGAAGATGAATATGGAAATAAGGTAGATATCCCAAATCATAGTTGTCTGTTAGTTAGCAATGTACAAAAGATTGCTTACCAAAGAAAGATTGGTTCGACTAGGGATCGGTCAAGATAGTAATTGCCTGATATGTGGTGGAAACACAGAATCTGTGGTACGCTTGTTCTTTGAATATCAGTTCTCGAGAGCGTGTCTGCAGGAAATACTAAATTTGATGAGGATAGGCATATAATAAACAGATCTCCAGGTGATATTGCGCAGGGTGGCAAGACTGGTCAAACGAAAATGGTGGCCATCCTGGCTGCACTGATCTGTAATATATGGAAGGCTAGGAATGCAGCCTTATGGCATCACAAGGTCCCTCGACCTAAGACAGTCTATGAACAGATCAAATAGGAGTGCAAGGTACAAATGCATACGGTTTTGGATAAAAGGCAGAGTAATAGAGATAGAGAATGGATAGAAAATTTATACAGATAGGATACTTTAATGTAGAGATATAGTAATTTTGCAACTTGCGAAGTCTTTTAGGTAGCCCTACCTGGCAGGTATACCTAGATTTGCAAGTCATGAGGAGTTTCAAATTGTATTATGTTCGTGGTGATTAATAATATTTTTTCTTCACAAAAAAAAAAAGAAAAAAAAAAAGAAGAAGAAGAAGAAGTTAGCCACAGAATAACTGTTTACCTAATCACATAACATTCAAGACCAGAACTGTAGATTTGTCCCTTCACTCCATTGGGCAGAATTACTACTGCATTCAACCTACTTATACCTAGAGGACAAGTTATCTGCTACTTCTTTAGCCAAGCAAACTCATGTAGCATGAAGAAGTCCATTTTTTAGAACAAGAAGGTAGAATGCCTAGATCTTGTCAACTCCAAAGATTTCACCATTGTGTCATCAAGTAGGGGATTAACCAAACCAAATACATCTGCAAAAAGCGTGATCGTAGTCCCAGGCAATGGGTCCATCATAACCAATATTCACAATACCAATAACTAGCTTACAGGCCTCGGTGGAGAAAGTTACCCGGTTATGTGCTGGTGGGAGATAAAAGGTACCTCTAGTATTAGTCGAGGTGCGAGCAAGCTGGGCCAGACACCACGGTTATAAAAAAAAAAGGAAACCGGGAAACCACAAATAGCAATTTTAGCTTATGGGAGAATGTGCTTCTAAGTATCTCACGAATGTGGAGGAACATGAGCAGCTAAAGACCAACTCTTTCACTATTTCTTTGGAACAGACAGAAAGATTGTCAAATAAAGAAAATATGGCGAAGTTTGAACTCGAAGATATATTTCAATAGACTGTAATAAATTGTTGTGATGAAAGAATCCCCCAGTGAAAATCTATATGCCTGCTACAGCAACATGAGATTTCATAAAACTACTATGTAATACATCAGCAAGAAGATGAAGGCTTTACCAAGTCACATGATTCATTAAGGTACTGGCAAGTTTGACCTGAGGGATCAATTTACTGGAGTGGTTGAGATTGATTGCGATGGTAGCAACGGAAATTAAGAGGGTTATCTAGGGTATATAGGCAGAGGCGGATCCAGGATTTAGAGGCTTCGGGTGCCAAAAATTTTGAACCTAGTCATATTACAATTTACAGGGTATAAATTTAATCGGTTTGATCTATTCGGGTTTCGGTTCGGGTTATTCGTCTTTGGAGTTAATATAAACAAATCGATCGAGCAAAAAGATTATGTAATAATTATGATCACTTGAAAAAAAAAAGCATAAAAATTCAACTGGATTATGCATTTTGTACAAGAAAAAAGACTCGTTATCACTTTATATTTAGATACTTAAGGCAAAAACTTATACTAATAAGCACTCTAAATATTAAGTAAGTTTACGGACTTTTTCAATTTATATTTTTTCATAAAAATTAACTCACTCTATATTATATATAATTGTCCTACTTTAGAGCAATCTGACAAAAAAAATAAACTTTCATGATTGATTAAAACGATAACTTATTCAAGGATTCCTTTTTTAACTTTTTTTTTTTTGTTCTGCAAATAGATTTTCAGAGTTGTGGTCCTAGAGAAAACATTTATTTCTTTATCTATTGATAAATCACGGAGGAGTTAGGAAAGTGCAACAATGGAGATTTCTTTGAATAAAAATAAACTAATAACATCAAAGAAAAAGGCAATAGGACCTATTAATAAACAAAAAAGAGCAATTAAGTAAAGAGAAAGAAGAAACAAACGATCCTCCTGCAATTGTCTTAAATGCACCAAACAAAAAACTTTTTTAAAGTGAGCTTGGCTAGATTCGAACCCCCACCATTTAGGTGAAAGTGGCAGTGCCTTGCCAGTGGCACCTTGAGCCTTTTTTGTTACTGCGGGTGCCACTTAAAGTATTTGTATACATTCCTTCTATATATACATGCATGTATACATTCGGCCAAAGCTTGAGGGTGGCGTACCACCCCGTCCCTTACATGTAGATACGCCCCTGTATATAGGAAGTACATCACATTTGAATTTGGTTATTTCTTTATAAATATTATGTTTTGAATATTTGTTCTACTTCTACAGTTGAATGGAGGAAGCAATATGGCCATTCCACCCCAGAATTACAAAAGTTTGCCATCAAGGTTCTAAGTCTAACTTGTAGCCCATCCGAGTGTGAAAGGAATTGGAGTGTGCTTGAACATGTAAGGACTAAGAAGAAATATTAAGTATATTGAGATAATTAAATTATATCTCAATTGTCATAATCTTACTAATTACTTATTATTTGCAGATTCATACCAAAAAGGGGAACAAACTAACCTTGAAGCGTCTCAATGATCTAGTCTTCATTAAGTACAATAGAACATTGAGACGTCGTTACAAAGCTTGCAATATAATTGATCCAATTGGTTTGGACAACATTGATGATGCTAATAAATGGCTAACTGGAGTCCCAGAAGATCATGCAGATGAAGAAGTATTTGAGAAAACTTCTGATTTCACTTGGGGTGATGTTACGAAGGCACGTGGAATTGGGGAGAGGATTTGTAGTTTGAGAGGGAGTACCTCAACTTAAGCAGCAAAATATGAACTGTGGGCCAACTCATTCCTTCTTGTATGAACCCCAGAAAAGGCTGCATGTACATGTGACTCATGATGCATGCCTCAGATTTAAGAGATTTATTGTTATTGGATGGAGCTAATGATTTCACAGAACAAAAGTAACTAGCACCGGTTGTTTCACTGGGGAGTTTATTTGATTGTCTGGAAAACTCGTGGTTGTTGAATTGGAACAACGCAACATTGTTTTGCTAGGTACAATCTAGGGAACTGCCGGCTGTACTTTGTTTCTTTTTCTTTCTGTGGTTTTGATAAATGTGCCGGCTGTATTTTGATTTTAGTTCACAACTATATAAATGAAAATTTAACATAATTCAGAAGTTTGTTAACATAGCTAATCCTTCTTCCTTTGACATATATATACATGTTACCATTCTCAAAAAAAACATAGCTAATCCTCATTTTTCATCACCAATCATCAAAGATGCAACATGATAATGGCATCACAGTACTCAGATAACTAGAACTTTTTAACCTTAGATCATGCGAGTAAAACTACCAAATGAACAAAAAGCTGTACCTTTAAGGGTTTTATCATAATTTTGCAGCTGTATCATAAAACCAGCATTGGGAGAAATAACTGGTCGTTTACTCTTAACAAGCTGAAAAGCTTCAGACAGGCTCATACCATGCTTTTTCATCAGATAAGCGATGACTATGGTTGCACTGCAAAAGCATAGAACAAACGAAATCATATGAGATTTTCTCCTATCACCGCTTCACATTGTTGGTAATGAGAACTGAGAAACAGCAAACTAGTTGTTGTCAATTGTTACTACTTGACAAAATATTGGATAATTAATACATCTACTGAAGAAAAAAGTGATCTCACTATACAAAAAGGAACACCAGGAAAAGCAAACAAGACAAATTTAAGTTCTAGAAAGTTATTTCTTATTTCCATTGTCACTGGTGTTCATGAAATGTCGATTAAAGGATATGGTATATTATAAGAAGGAAATAGGTAAGTTTAATACGACATAAATATTATACTATAAAGAGATAACTGATTCTAGTCTTATTAAGACAAACAATTTACTGAAGCCAACCCAAGATCCAGACCACATAAAATCAACTAAAAGAGGGCAAGAAGCAGATTGCTGAATATGAATAGGAAGACATACGGGTAAAAAAAGGTTTCATATTAAAATTTAACCAAGTAACCAAATTCATAACAAGAAAACCACATAAACCTTTTTGGTTTGAAGGTATTGCATAACAAGAAAACCACATAATAAAGAAGTCAAGCTGAAGGTATTGCATGACATGATGATAAAATTACTATTGCTACGAGGGATTTCATAGAGATCAGATGATAAAGTAACCGGAGTGTCTCACCTACAACAAAGAAACAACGCTACACAGATACCCTTCCAAAATCCATCAAAAGAAACATAAATGAGCGTATCATTTAGATATTGACGATAACTGGTCGTTCTTTCAACGTTTTAACTTGGAAGAATTACACCTGTACATTAGTTTTGCAAAGCAGAACATGAAAGACGCAAGGAACATGGAGAAACCTGCATATCCAGGTTAAATATTTTGGTCTTCAGAGTGAATGCAAACGTCAAAAAAAGAAGAAAAAAAACATCATAGCCACTTTGCTGATCCAGGACGAATGTGGTCCAAGCCAACCCCTTCTCAAAGCAACGAATATAAAAATACAAATATCTACGGAAAGATGTGGTTGGAAGCTAGCTCCATAATACTGCATTAGTTTCAGTATCAAGCTGAAGATGGAATATCAAGGTTTCTATTCTTGACCTACTAGGATTAGTCATGAAATTGAGAAACATAAATGAGTGTATCATTAAGATATTGATAATAGCAGTTCATTCTTTCAACGTTTTAACTTGGAAGAATTACACCTGTACATTAGTTTTGCAAAGCAAAACATGAAAGATGCAAGGAACATGGAAAAACTTGCATATCCAGATTAAAGATTTTGGTCTTCAGAGTGAATGCAAACGTCAAAAAAAGAAGAAAAAATATCATAGGCACTTTGCTAATCCAGGACGAATGTCGTCCAACCCACCCCTTTCTCAAAGCAACAAAAATAAAAATACAAATATCTACGGAAAGATGGGGTTGGAAGCTAGCTCCATAATACTGCATTAGTTACAGTATCAAGCTGAAGATGAAATATCAAGGTTTCTATTCGTGACCCACTAGGATTAGTCATGAAATTTTCTTTTAGTTATATGTAGCAAAGCAAGCTGGAGAGCAGCTACTTTGGCTTAAAATCTTGTACAAATTTACTAAGAGACATTATAGTATTACACACTACGCTTTTTTATTGTTTTCCCACATATGAACCCATGATTTTGATCCAGGCAAAGATGCTCGAAATCACCTTCTGGATTTGCCTGCAAAGCAATGCACCAACACACCGCCACCCTGTCCTTTTGCTTCTTCAATTTTTCCTTTTGCTTTTTCAATGAAATCAAAGCATTCCTCAAAGTAATGTGAAATATTTACATCATCTCTGTCGTGAACTGTCTCAAATTTGCAAAAAGTTGAAAATACAAATAAATCATTCATCAATCTCATTGAAAGAGAAATTTTTAAGAAAACATGGAGGCAGAAGGCCTCAGTTTATCTTTACTGAATTAAGAAGTTATAATTTTATTTTATTTTTTGATAAGGTAAATTTAATAGTTCTAATCTTTACTTTGTAGATGAAATGAAGGTGAAGCATAAAAATTATAATTAGACATTATCATAAGGAAGAAATTTTACACTGCAGTTGGTACGGGAGGTAAAAAGACATAGAACCCGTTTGGATTGGCTTATTTTAAGTGCTTTTAAGTCAAAATAGCTTTTAAGTCATTTTGTAGTGTTTGGATAAAGTAAAAAAGTGCTTTTAAGCACTTGTTTTTAAGCTAAAATGACAAAAAAAAGCCAAAAGCCAAAAGCTAGAATTTCTAACTTATGGTTTTTGGCTTAAAAACCACTTACAACAAGCCCATCCAAACGGGCTCATAGTCCCAAAAAGGCTCTGGTAGGAAAAGTTGTACTTTATGTTGCTATACAAGAGTCCTTTGCTTCTCCAAATTAGATAGTTAAGCAGAAATCTTTTCTTACTAATTATGTAGGACCACTACGTATCATTATTATTATTATTTTGTTATTATCTTATTCTTCAATTTATTTACTACTGTTGTTTCTTTTACTTTGATTATCTTTACTATTTTTACTGTCAATACTTCTCTTTTCTTCAGCATTTTCATCGTAGCTTTTTTACTCTTGTATTTTTCAACCCTGTTTCGAAAATGTTTTTCTTGCGCCGAGGGTCTATTGGAAATAACCTCTCTACCTCACACAAGCTAAGGGTAAGGTTTGCATAGACCTCACCCTCCCCAAACCCCACTTGTGGGATCTCGGTCGGTATGTTGTTGTTGTATGTAGGACCACTACAAACAAAAACAAAAGACAGGTAACATGAAGGAAAACACAGTGTAGCAGCAACACTAGTGTGGACAACTGACGGTGTGGTATGGTATTTCCTGTTTTCTAGTTTCTTAGTATAGTGGTTGCTGAATATTTTTACATAGCAGACCATGTAAGAGATGGACAGCGCATTAGTCATAAGACTTATATAAAAAGGAGATGCAGATTTTCTCATCACGTGCATATATTCAAGACATATCCAAAGCAAGTCAGCTATATCAAACAAAGTTAGAGACTTCCTACCAGTAAGGACTTTGTACACAAACTCATTTGAATAAGACGGATTTAAATCTCTGGCAATCGTCAAAATATGAGTTATATTCAAGCTTTTGAGTGCATCTTTATTGTTGGCAGCTCCAAAGGACCCTAAATAGAGACCCTAAGAAGTACAAGGAAACAAATAAGGATAGGTAAACAAAACTAGAAGGGCTAGGATTCATGGTTTAGTACCTCTTCAATCATACAAGGATCCTTATCTTCTCTTATGATTTTTGCTACGGACATTGCACGCATTAGAGCTTCAATTTGCCCCCTATATGAATCCAGAGCTTGATTCATTTCTTGTTTTCTTCCTTGAAATAGCTTGAACTTTCAGAAAATTTAGGGGTTCTGGAATATGTGGCATATCAGTCGTTACTAATAAATCAGTAACTGTACATGAATACAGAAGAAAATCAAGACACACTTGAAAAAAATTAGACTGAAGTGTTGCAAATTCCAATACCCTCTTCCGATGACAGCTCAAACACTTTAGATTAGAAATTCCTGCATTGTAAAACCTACAAGCTTACATTGGCGTTTTAGGAGAAAAAACTAAACATCTCCATTTTGATCTATGAACAATCACCATTCAAGTTGCACTACATCATTTAGTAAAGGTCATATTATTTATGTTCCAAAATGTATAGAAATTTGGAACCAAATTCCAAATAACAATTCTGCTAGATACACTTCTTAAAAAGGTTTTATAAGTAAGAATTCATGAAGTGAAGTTCTATTCTCGATCAGTTAGTTACCAGTTGCAATTGACAAATACAGATACAACTTAAAAGTTGAGCACAAGATGGCACATTAACTTTTCCGGCAGAGGGATTAATGTAAATCAACTTTATCAGTACCCACAAAACTACAGGTTCAACTTTTAAACTAGAGAGCAGCTGAAATGTAGTGAATGAGCTCAGAACATCGCTAAACACCAAAACTGTGTAAACTTGCCTTATACCATTTTCATTTAATATCCTTGCAGGAATGGTTCTATAAGTATATGGAATTAACGATCTGAAATGGTGTTCACAATGCACATCTCACCAAGATGTTGGGCTTGAAGGCCATGAGATCAAACTCTTGTGAACCAATTACACGTCAATCCCAAACTTATTGGCTATATGAATCATTTACATCCTTGCCACTCTATTCGACCCTAATTCATTCCAATTCAAAAATATTTATCTGTGTTAGAGGACTCATCATACCACGACTTCTTTTTAAGCCGGCCATTGGGTTTGGGACAAACTATTTGAAGCTCCCAAGAGGTCTAAACTCTTGTAAAGACTTTAATTCCTTAAATAGGAACTCCACAACTCAATAGTCAAATTAATGCGAAATTGTAACCTTTATCCAGTATTCATCAATCTCCTGAATCGACTCCCGAACTAGAGAGCAGCAGCAGTTCTGATTGATGAGTTCTTGGAAAAAAATGTGCTAAATAAATCAAAATTGTCGAATAGTTGTCCATTAAACCAAAATTTCTGGGTTGTTATTGATCAAACATCTCCACACCAACCAACCCCTCCCAACCGCACGGAATATTAGTGTCTAATATCCAAAAACTCCGCAACCATTTCGTTTGACACAGTTTTAGCAGCTGCTAATTGATTAATGTTTTCCCCTATAACTTTTTTGCGTGATTCCCTTTTTTCAAAACTCAAAAAGAAGGAAATCAATATTGAAGAGAAGAACATCAACTGGGTGATCCACAGAATACTAAGTCGAACAATTACCAATTCATACAAAGGAAAAATAGATTGAATGAGAAGGAAAATTATTTAACAATCATGGAAGAGGAAACCATGGAATCAATGAAGATCTTACCGGGTTGCCAATCAAGAATAGGTATGGCTCTGCTATTTCAATAGTAAAGACAGAGAGGTCTGTTATTTTACAACTGAGTGGATTAGAATTAAATTTTTTACCATGTAACATAATAGCAAATACAAAAGTAAATTTCAGTTTAACCCTTGCTCTTCAATGATTGACAAATAATACCCTTAATATTTTTCATCTTTCTAATGGGACCGATGTTGAGAAACCACTAATTGTTGGTTCTCGAGGTACAACCACCTGACCGGCGAAATTCCTTCTTCAGCTCCACAACCTATAATATCTGAATTGCACGGGCGCTAAAATATCTTTTTTAAGATCTCAACTCAAGCTTCGGCGATTAACATTTTCTTAAGATATTATTATGTTCTCAACTTAAGCTTCAGCGACTAGACAACTTAGGTAAAATAAGCGTAGTAATCTCATCTAGCGAATTAAGGGGATAGTGTCCTTGAGTTTGCAGTTAGTTGTCCAAATTATTTTGGATGCACCACACGAGGAAGATAGTTCCAGCCTTACTGAAATATTTGCCTCGATTCGGACTCGCTATAGTCAACACTGATGAACGAAAGAAAGAGAGAACTAATAACAGAGAAAATAATATTATATTGCTTTGAATTGTGTGTTACAATCTGTTTAATAAATTATCAGACCTACTTTATATAGTGGGGAATCTTACTCTAGGTAAATCTCTATAAAAGATTAAAAAAAAATCCTCTAATTAACTGATCTCTGGTTCTTTATCGATATGTGCCGAGGTCCCACTGTAATTCCGGTCGGTCACGGATATTACAGCCTTCGGTTGGCCTTGCTAGATTGCTCGACAATGTTCTTCGAAGTCATTCAAAGCTAGGACGGTTTTCAAACCGTGACCCCGAAATTCTCGAGGTCGGGCGTCATGCCCCCGAATTCTGACTCGATGAGACTGACCCCTCGACTTCAGCCCCTGACATCATTCTTGAGCTTGGCTTATTTTGTCGGAGACCGGGATGTACCATGAGCCCGATTTTACCCGTATACAGATAGTCCCCTCGTTTCTCGAAGATTAAATGACAAGAAACGACATGAGCTTCCGATTCTCGCTTAGACACATCGCGGTAGAAACGACAAAACACCAAAAACGTCTCGTCAATCATGTCATAATGGCATTAAATGCATGTCAGTTGCCGGTCGATTGTCCCTGGATGCGAAGCATCGCTGAACTCCTATAAATACCCCATCCTTTGTTCATTTTCACTTTACATCAAACCTTCTACCCTCGTATCCTCGGGATTTTAATACTCTTTAGCACTTTTACCCACGTTACTCAAGGTCTTTTGCAAGAAATTTTACTCATCTTCTTCTCAAGTCTAATCCTTCAACTTTCTTTCTTTCGTTCTTCATCTTTCCCAAGCTTTTCCTTTTCATAACAATGGCGAAAACCTTAAAAATATGTTCCTCAGAAGGATGCTTGACTCTCTTATTCATTATTACTATTGCTATTACCTAAGCATCAAAAATAGACTCATTCCCTTAAGAAGGTTGTCACGCCATCCATCGTTGGGAAGTGTCACCTGGTTCACACAAAAACCACATTTGGAAAGAACCGTGGCATTAAGAAAATCAAAGGCTTATTGATCATTAAAATATAAAAAGTAACTACAAGCTATTAGGCTAAACATTGACTAAGAAAATAAAATAAAGAAGTTATAAAGTAAACTACTGAAAGCATAAATGAATATAAAACTGAGAAAGGGAAAGAGAATATATATATCAATAGAAAGAGAAAAATATGTACAAAATGAAAATAAAAAGAAGAAAATATCAATTACTACAGGCCAATGTCAAATGTCAAATCAACTCTGAATAATAATAAGCATTGTCCTCAATGCTTAACAAAATAAAAACAAGGAAGGGAAAGAGTAGAGAAGACGATCAAAGTACGCAAGCAATTTCAGAAGCAGGATATTGCTTATAGACAAAATTATGTAGGTATTACAAGCTGATTATCGAAGGTTTTAAGTTACCAATACTATATATGTTATGCCTAGGTGATCTACGCAGTTGAGTATAAAAAAATCTACTAGAGAAGAGTCCTAGAATTATCCAGGTTTTCCTAACAGTGACGCTCAGAACTCATTTTATAGTTGTACTTAGTCCTATAAACAAGATTTCTAGTGAACAATGCGATACAATAACAAATGAAGTGATCAAAATCTTATAGGCATGATTTCTAGTGATTAGCTGAAGTGAATTGAAGGAAAATTCACTGACATTTGTTCCTATAGTTAGGTTTCTAACGCATTTGAAAGTAGTTATGCAAATTGAAGGAGTGCTCACTTCCTATAGGCATGTTGTCTATAAACACATAACATTTGAACTCGTGTTTAGTGGTATACAAGTAGTGTGTGTGTGTGCTTCTTCTAATGTCATGATTTCTACAGTGCACATGTAATCGAACAACACATATAGCAAGAACATTATCAAGTCCTATAGCATGTTATCTACCCACTTTTCATGTAGATATTAAATTCTACCCATTTCCTTTTTTACTAAAATCCCAATTATTTATACAAAAGGTTATTACAGGCCAAATAATGAATAAAAATACAAATGTTACGTAACAACGACAATAGGCCTACAGCAGGCCCAGATAAAAATACCCAGCATTAACTGGGCCTTAAATAACTCTTACACAGCATACCCAGGCCTTCAACAAAGAGCCACATTCAACACACGACTCAGGAATCCTTAGAGGAGTCCAAAGCCAATTTATTCACCCATTGCACCAAGTGTTGCACCATTTAAATCAGCAAATTCAGGTACACAACAAATAACAGGATGGAGTAGGGTGAATAGGAGTAGTTTATGATTTAGGGAATGACTAAGTACCAAGACCTAGTATATCAGAGTTCACAAGGGCCTCAATTGGACCCCGAGCAGTGTTCACACTAGGGAGGCCAATAACAGAGCCTAGGTAGCCTTGGCTTTCAGTCGGCTAAGAATGAGAAGTTCATAACCACACAAATAACAAGTGAGGGAGATTGGACACTGATGGAGGGACAGAAGTTGGAGGCATACACTTATAACCTAAAGTAAACATAGCCAAGTTGAGCATATATTGCAGCTTATCAAGCAGGTCATAGGACTTGTTCAGTAGAACTTCAACATTTAGCAAAATAGCACATAACAACCACATATTGAAAGAGTTACGGGTGGAAACAAGTTTGCAGGATTTGACAGAGTTTTCCATTAACAGGTTGAGACCTAAGAAGTCTAATTTATGCTAAGTATACATCATAGTATCATAAGACAGACATGTTAACTCTCATCAAGAGGCAAGACTGCATTGAAACATGATAGGGAGAACACATTATGACAAACCAAGTAATCACTGAAGGAACGGGGAATCAGGTGAGCCTAAGACATACTGAGGGGAGCATATTATCAGGGAAGCAAGATCATAGTTGAGGGAAAAGGTCTTATCACAGATTAAAACACATTATGTATGCAAGACAAACATCATGGAGATTCAATATAGAGTGAGAAGTAATCTTTAAATAGCACATGTAGGTATTCTAGCACTCACACAGTAGACTAATTACTTAAAGAAGGTCTAGATTATGCTAAGTATAGGTCCTAATATTATGAAACAGTCATGCTAATTTGGAAATAGGACAACATTTAGACACGAAAAAAGCATATTACAACTACTGGTGAATCAGGGAGGGGGTTAAACATGCTAAAGGGTATACTGATAGATAGCAGGGTCAAAACACGCTAGATAGGCAGGCTATTACCACATAAATTCAGAATATGATGGGAAAAAGAATTGTGCCATAAAATAGGTGTATACATTCATGCTTTGAACTCAATCAACTAGTCTACTAAAAAGAGTACAAATTATGCAAGGAAGGCATATTCAAGCAACAAGGTCCAGGAGGTTTTGGACCTCTATTTAGATGGTTCTAGACCTTATCTAGGCTGCTCAAAAATGAAAAAAACTAGGCGACAAACAAAACATAAAAAGACTTCAGATAAAAGCAATTAAAGGCTCACATTGACCTCCGCACTTAAGCAGCAAATGCACGCAAACACATATGTCAATTAGAAATCTGTAGAATTCAGAATCCTAAACCTATAGACATACTTTCTAGGCGATCAAACTATGCAGGCAATTTCAGAAGAAGGATATTGCTTATAGACAGAATTATGTAGGTATTACAAGCTGATTATCGAAGGTTTTAAGTTACCAATCCTATATGTGTTATGCCTAAGTAATTAACGCAGTTGAGTATAGCAAAATCTGCTAGGGAAGAGTCTCAGAATTATCCAGGTTTTCCTAACAGTGACGCTCAGAACTTATTTTATTGTTGTACTTAGTCCTATAAACAAAATTTCTAGTGAAGAATGCGATACAATAACAAATGAATTGATCAAAATATTATAGGCATGATTTCTAGTGATTAGCTGAAGTGAATTGAAGGAAAATTCTTTGACATTTGTTCCTATAAGCAGGTTTCTAATGCGTTTGAAAGTAGTTATGCAAATTGAGGGAGTGCTCACTTCCTATAGGCATGCTGTCTATAAACACATAGCATTTGAACTTGTGTTTAGTGGTAGACAAGTAGTGTGTGTGTGTGCTTCTTCTGATTTCATGATTTCTACAGTGCACATGTAATCGAACAACACATATAACAAGAACATTACCAAGTCCTATAGGCATGTTATCTACCAACTTTTCATGTAGATATTAAATTCTACCCATTTTCCTTTTTACTAAAACCCCAATTGTTTATACAAAAGGTTATTACAGGCCCAATAATGAGTAAAAATATAAATGTTACATAACATTGACAATAGGCCTGCAGCAAGCCCAGATAAAAATACCCAGCATTTTCTGGGCCTTAAATAACTCTTACACAGCATACCCAGGCCTTCAACAAAGATCCACATTCAACACACGAGTCAGGAATCCTTAGAGGAGTCCAAAGCCAATTTATTCAACCATAGCACCAAGTATTACACCACTTAAATCAGCCAATTCAGGTACACAACAAATAATAGGATGGAGTAGGGTGAATAGGAGTAGTTTACGATTTAGGAAATGACTAAAGACCAAGCCCTAGTGTGTCAGAGTTTACGAGGGCCTCAATTAGACCCAGAGAAGTGCTCACACTAGGAAGGGCAATAATAGAGCCTAGGTAGCCTTGGCTTTCAGCCGGCTAAGAATGAGAAGTTCAGAACCACATAAATAGCAAGTAGGAGAGTGGAAAAACACATTATGGAGTGATAAGTAAGATCATAGTTGAGGGAAAAGGTCTTATCATAGATTAAAACACATTATGTATGCAAGACAAACATCATGGAGATTCAGTATAGAGTGAGAAGTAAGCTCATGTTAAATAGCACATGTAGGTATTCTAGCACTGACACAGTAGACTAATTACTTAAGAAGGTCCAGATTATGCTAAGTATAGGTACTGAATCATGCTAATTTGGCAATAGGACAACATTTAGACACGAGAAAAACATATGACAACTACTGGTGAATCAGGGAGGGGGTTAAACATGTTAAAGGGCATACTGATAGAGAGCAGGGTCAAAACATGTTAGATAGATAGGCTATTACCACAAAAATTCAGAATATGATGGGAAACAGAATTGTGCAATACAGTACGTGTATACATTCATGCTTTGAACTCAATCAACTAGTTGACTAAAAGGAGTACAAATAATGCAAGTAAGGCATATTCAAGCAACAAGATTGATAGCAAAAGGCAAAATTAAACACCAGAAGATGCTAACAAGTGTAAGAGTCCTAAACAGTAATAATTCCTAACACGTTGACTGATTAGAATTTAATAGAACCAGGTTTAGGCATGCTTGAAGCTAAAAGTTAGAGAGACCTAAAGAATTGAAGAAAGCAAACGGGATTACACAAAAAAATAGTCCAGAAAACATATTGAACTGACAAACTTCAGGAATGCAAACATATGCAAATCACATTTACATAGGAATGAATTTTCAAACTCTAGTAACTCACCAGTTAAGCGAAGAACAGTAAAGAATAAATTTCCATAGAAAATCCAAAATCCCTAATGCGTCAAAGTTCCCAAGAGCTTTGATGAACTCAGGGCAATTCTCGCACCAAGAGCAGGTTAAGTAACAAGATGTTAATGGGCTTGGCTTTCAGTCGGCCAGTACAGAATACCAAGAAAGAGAGTAGTAAAAAACCCCAAATGTTTTAGTGAAGAAATTGATTTTTTCAAGTCTCTCCCATAGAAGGAAAAATGAGGGGTTTATATAGCGGTCAAAAATCGAACAAACATATAAGAAAACAGAGTAAATTAAACAACAAACAAGGAAAGAAAACATGCAAATAAATTTGAAATCGATTTAAGAGAGAAATCCTGTAAACCCTAGTTTTTTAGGAAAAGTGTAAATCAACAAAATCCAAACAAAATCGGACTCACACAATATAGAATCGAACGTGTGTAGATGAGATATGGTCCAGATTCAAGAGATTGGAATCAATCGGACAAAATCGAAGAAGTAGTACTTGCCATGTTTAGGCAAGTACTGGATGATACCATGGAGAATCAATCAGTAGCGGAAACGCATAGATATGGCAAGCAAATGAGAGGAGAATCCCGTTACGAGAGGGATTGTGAGAGGGGTTTAGAGAGTGGTGGCGTTTAAGGTTCTTCATAGAGGGGGAGAGTCTTAGGGCGTCGGGTTTAGAGGGAATGGGGATAAGGGTTTTGGGGTTGGGTAAATAAAATGGTAGGTTAGATCTGGGTCGTTGATCTTAGAGATCAAAGTCCAGGATTTTAAAGAGGGGTTGGGGCGGGTTAATTAGGCGGATTGCGACCGGGTCATTTGGATTTGGGCTGGGGTTTATCGGGTTAGGGTATTGGGCTTGTTTGGTCCGAAAAATTAACTCAAATATTGGGCCAACTCTTTTAAAAATAGAAATTATAAAAATAAAATTGAATAAAATAGCTAAATAAATATATAAAAATTCTACTTATGAAAATATTTTAAACAATAATAGGAGACTATAAAAAATTTAAAATATTATTTAGCCCCTAAATGGAATGTCAATTGCAATAAGAATACAAAATATAGGTTATTATTGTAAATTTATGCGAATAACCTAAAAATATAATTTTAATTATAAAAAATGGAGTGAAAATATTTTTAAAAAATGTATTAGGGATGAAACTAATAATTTTAAGTGATTAAGTCATCACAAATAATTTAAATGAATAATTACTGAATTTTTTATGTAAATTAATGCAAGGAAAAAATAATTTAAAAGCTCTAAAATTATGGAAAATTCTAATAAATGCTTGTGTAAATCATGTAAACTAATAATAATGCAAAAAGTAATATTTTGAAAGCATGTATATTATTTTAAAAATATATGAGGGCAAAATTGGGTATTAACATCGGTTTTAGAGCCTCCAATGTCGAAAGTGCAGATACCGGGACGACCTCGTCGACCGTAAACATTTACTTGGCAGTCGGTTGCTCTTTGTAAACTGTTTTGATTCCTCCAGGCATTGGGAATTTCAACACCTGGTTTAGTGTTGAGGGTATTTCCCTCATGTTGTAAATCCATGGTCTCATGAATAAAGCATTGTATCTCATATCTCCTTCGATTACATAGAACTTGGCATCCTGAAAGGTCCTGGCAACGTTCACCGCTAATGTTATCTCCCCTTTAGTGGTTTCGCACGCCATGTTAAGTTCATTTAGAACTCGGATTGCAACCATGATTTGATCTTGTAGACCGAGTTGTTCCACGACCCTCGATCTAATGATATTGGCTGAGCTACCTGGATCAGTCAATACACGCTTAACTCGAGATTTATTTCTGAGTACAGCTATTACCAGTGCATCATTTTGGGGTTGTATGATCCCTTCAACATCCTCGTCGTTGAAAGACAAAGTTCCCTCCGGCACATAATCCTGAGTCCATTTTTCCCTTGTGATGGATACTTTAGTGTGTTTTAGCATCGGCCCCTGGGGAATATCTACCCCACTGATGATCATGTTAATGATGTGCTGAGGTTCCTCCTTCTCAATATGCTTATTAGAATCTCTATTCCTGAAATGATTCTTGGCTCGATCACTTAGAAACTCTTGGAGATGTCCGTTGTTGAATAGTCGAGCCATTTCCTCTCTTAATTGTCGGCAATCCTCTGTTCTGTGGCCATGAGTGCCATGATATTTTCACATTAGGTTAGGATCCATTTGAGCTGGATTGGACTGTAGAGGTCGAGGCCATTTGGTGTCTTTGATGCGTCCGATGGTAGATACGATGGCGGCGAAGGCGATGTTGAAGTTGTACTCTGATAATCTTGGAGCTTCTTTAGGCCCGATGGACCTGTTGAAACTATTTTTGCTCATGAGCTTATTTTGACCTAGATAACTTCTCCTTTCATTTCTCACAGGGTTTCGCCCAGACCCATTGCTTCTTCGGTCTCCACTGTACGACTTATACCGATCCCTGTTTGATCTCGATTCATGATCAACGTCTCTCTTGACTCTGTCGACGGTTCTGACTGGATAAACAGACCCAGAAGGGGCCCCAAGCTGATCATTTCTGACCCTGATTTTTAGTTGATATCGGTTATACACATCGGCGCAAGTAACAACCAGATATTCTACCATGTTTTGTTTCAACTGTTGTGAAGCCAACGAGCTTCGAACGTTGAGTCCTTGGGTGAAAGCTTGAATGGACCAATCATCAGCGACCTGGGGCAGGTCCATCTGTTCCATTTGAAATCGGGACACGAATTCTCTGAGCATCTCATTATCCTTATGTTTTACTTTAAAAAGATCTGACTTCCTTGTCTCGACCTTGATAGCCCCGCGTGTGCTTTTACGAAGGAATCTGCAAGCATAGAAAACGAGTCAATAGAATTAGGAGGTAGGTTGTGATACCATATCATAACCGGTACCGACTAGTTCCGGGTTCGAATCCCGGGCAACCCACTAGAAAATCGAAATTCTAATTCTGTGTAGAGAAGCCCGTATTTTTCCAATCAACTTCATTAAAAATTTGAATAGATCTACATACACCTTGGTTGACACAAGTATATAAGTCATGTTATACTATTTAATAACAAGTCTTCCATTTTCTATTTTTATTTGTAGAAAACTCGTGTGCTTGGGAGTCCCTGATGATTAAATAAACCAAGATTTTTCCTGGAACTTCTTCAGCAGGACAGACTCGATCTCATCATCCTCCAAGTCGTTCCCTTTGATGGCGCGTTCGGAACTTCTTAGGGATCGGCTTTGGTCCCGTGCTTGGAGGAAAAGGTTTTTGAACAAACTTCTTGGAATCCAGGCCTTTTAATATCGGCGGTGCTCCTGGGATTTGGTCAACCTTGGAATTGTAGGTTTTCACCTTTCAATAGTCCCAGCCTTAGTGAAATATTTTTCCTCGATCCGGGCTTGCTATAATCAGCACTGATGAACGAATGAAAGAGAGAACTAGTTACAGAGAAAATAATAATATATTGCTTTGGAATGTGTGTTACAATCTGTTTAATGAATTATCAGAACCCCTTTATAAAGTGGGGTAATCTTACTCTATGTACAATAGTATAAAAGTTAAATAATTCTCTGATTAACTTATCTCCGGTTCTTCATCGATACGTGTCGAGATCCCCGCCGTCATATCTAGCCGGTCACAGATACTACGGCCTTCGGTTGACTTATCTTGAGATTGGCTTATTTTGTCAGAGATCGGGATGTATCATGAGCTCAATTTTACTTGTATACCATTTGAATGGTCATAATGTTTTTCAAATTGAATCCATGAGTTGCTAAATTTAGGAACAATTGATATATAATAATTAGAAGAGAACGTGATGGAGATTCCTTCTACTTATCCTAAGGCAAAGGTGGAACTAAACATAAGCACCCTTAATAAATAAGATGGTAACACTTCCTATGCAACTATACAGATATTTTTATTTTGTGAGACTAGTAGAACCAGCAGCGTAATCAAAAACTTAATTATTCGAAAACCTAATGATTAACTAAGATCTACTGTGATAGAGAAGAAGTCATGTACTTCAGTTTAGGCTGTGACTTGTGAGTGAATTATAATACATGCTTCTTCTTTTTTGCGTGAGTAAAGTTCTGCATCAATCTTTTGTCCTTGTCTGTTGAGATAATGTTACGTTGTTTGTTGCATCTTGACAGAATCAAATCTCCCACTTCCGAAGTAAACTATGTTGTATGTATTTTGCCAAGTAGTAGTCATATGCTTTTTTTTATTTAACCTTTACTAAAATTTTAAAACTCATCTGGATTATTTGTCTTATTCCAAAAGCGAAATTGTTTTTCGATCGTCAAAGATTTAAGGGATTAAGTGGAATTTACTCTACCACAAATTTCAAACCTCAATTGATTCATGAATATGTTATATAATGAAAGTGAAATTTTAGATTTCTAATATATGTTTAAAGTATTAAAAGAATCTGTCAAAAAAATGAAATACAACTATACAAGTTTCCTAACGCTCTTCTTGTTTCAAGTTGAATATCGAGTTTGCGCTTATCAAGAATTAATTTAACCAAGCTTCAAATGATTGAGACGTGATTACTTTTGTTTTTGAGGATAAAATTTAGATAATTTAAAATTATATATAAAGAATTACAGTATAGACACTTTAACATTTATAATAAATTTTCAAATTGTATAAATTTAATTATATAACGGTCCAATCGGTCGTTTTGAGCATTTGCATTTCGTTCAGCTGTTTAAAGTCTTGAGTAGCTCCATAAGATTAATTATGACTTGTGTGAATCGTCAGTTTGATTTTCAGGTGATTCCGTAATTGATTTGGAAGAAGAAATCTCATGTTAAAAGCTTTAAGTTGAAAGAGTTGACCAAGTTTGACTTTTGTATCGGAGTCCGGATCGAAGTTTTGATGGTCCCGTTAGGTCCGTATGGTGTTTTTGGACTTGGGTGTATGCCCGAATTTGCATTTGGATGTTTCTCGAAGGTTTTGGTGTTAATCGGCGAAAGTTGGCAATGAAGGTTTGGAGAGTTCATTGGTTTGATCGAGAGTTGACTTTGATAATATCGGGTTCAGATTGTGGTTCCGGGAATTGAAATAGCTTCTTATGTCATTTGGGACTTGCGTGCGAAATTTGAGGTCATTCGGGGCTGATTTGATATGGTTCGGCACGAGTTCTGGAAGTTAAAAGTTCAAAAAATTATAAAGTTTGATTTGAGGTACGATTTGTGATTTTGATGTTGTTATGTGTGATTTGAGGCCTTAGGTAGGTCCGTGTTATATTTTGGGACTTGTTCATATGTTCAAACAGGGTTCCTAGGGGCTCGAGCGTGTTTTGGATTGTTATCAGGCCATGTTTTTCATGATTTAAATGCTGGTTTCTAATGCCTCAATTGTTCTTCACGATTGCGAAAATGTAGGCGCGATCGCATAAGGTAAAATTGGAGCTGGGCACTTTTTTAATCCCTTTCGCGGCAGGAAGAACGTGTTTGCGTAGTTGTGGGAACTTGAGCTTCATGTTCACGGATGAGGAATCACAGTCGGATAATGTTGAGACTAGGCAGCTGAGAGCTGGAGAATTCTTCAATGCTTTCGCATATGATAGGATCCGTTCGCGGAGCTTTAATGTCTGTGGTCATCGCGTTCGCATGGACAATATTGCAAACGCGTAGAGCATTTTTTGCGGCAGTTGCATTTGTTCTTTGTGATCCCGCGATATATGAAGGTTCTCCCGCGATCGCGATGGGTGTTGTTGTTCAATGATTATAAGTACTCTATTTTCGAAGGTTTCAAACATTTTATCATATTTTGAGTTATGGAGCTCTAATATGGGCAATTTTGGAGGTAATTTTTATTACACGGATTGAGTAAGTGTTTTCTACTCGGTTTTGATTTTATTTCATGATTGCATCTTCGATTTTGGTATTTGAATGATGATTTTGAAAGAGAAATTGGGAGGTTTGTCTAAATTTCTCCACAGTGAATTTTGGAGTTTTGAACATAGATTCTGAGTTGGAATTGAGTGAAATTAGTATGGTTGGACTTGTAATTGAATGGGTTGTCGGATTTTGTGAGTTTTGTCGGGTTCCGAGATATGGTCTCAGGTTTGACTTTTTAGTTAACTTGGGATTTAGAATAACGATTCAACCTTTATTGATTGGGTTTGTTTTCTTTGGCATTATTTGATATTTTTGAGTTGCTTTTGGCTAGTTTCGAGCCGTTTGGAGGTCGATACACGCAGAATGGCATTTCTAGAGTATTGTTTGGCTTGCTCGGTATTGGATGTGGCTTGTTCGAGGTAAGTAACATATCTAAACTTGGATCTGAGGGTATTTAACCCTGAGAACTATGTTATAAGAGATGTATTGAGGTGACGTACATGCTAAGTGACGAGCGTGTGGGTGTGCACCGGGAAAATTATGATTCTAGTTGACTATTAAACTGTGACCGGACTTGTTTTGTTGTTATATCTTGTTACATCCATGTTCTCCCTACTTGTATGATTATATGAGTTCTGAATCATGTTAGAAATCATGCTTAGACTATGTGCTTATTCAGTTGAGACCTAATGAAGCTATTTCTGTTGTTTTGAGTTATCTGCTCTGACTGTAATTATATACCCAGTCATGATTCTTCATTTGCATATCATATCTCATTCTCTGTTTATCATTCATTGTTACTTCACATGTTATCATTGTTTGGGCTGCGTGGTACGAGATTGTGAGCCCTTGATACTTCAGAGATTGATTGATTGATTATTATTATTATTATTATTATTATTATTATTATTATTATTATTATTATTATTAATTATTATTATTATTATTATTATTAATTATTATTATTATTATTATTATTATTATCATCATTATTATCATTATTATTATTATTATTATTATTATTATTATTATTATCATTATTATTATCATTATTATCATTATTATTATAATTATTATTATTATTATTATTATTATTACTATTATAGATCGGGTTGCACGTTGCAGCATGCGTTATTGGCTTATTTATTATTGCGGTTCGGATTGCACGCCGCATCAGGCCTTATAGGCTTTATATTAGCGTTTGGGCAGGATCTACCCTTCCAGAGTCTGACATACCAACAGTGAGCGCAGGCACAGTGATATATATACACGTACTTTGGTAACATGCTTATGAGCCAGGCACCTGTGTAGTGCTGAGTGATTTTTTTTGTGTGTGTGATGAAGTGGACATTTGAGACGGACAACTTGAGTATGTTTGAGGGTGAGAGTACTTGGGAATATCACCATGAAATCATTCAATTGACATGCATACTTGGCATGTAGGTATAGAGATGCATTTTTCTCATGCTATTCGATATTATGACATTCATGATTTGCTGCATTAAACCTAAGGTTAGGTTTGTTACTTATTGAGTACATGGGGTCCAGTTGTACTCATACTACAATTTTGCACCTTGCATGCAGATTTTGGAGCTGACATTGCTGTGTATGGTGGAAACTGACATTAAAGATGTATCTGCGTTCTGGTTATAGCTGCCTCTTATTTTTGGTAGCTTTAGATTTATAAATCTGTTTATGTATATCTTGAAGAAATGATGTATTTATTTCATACCAGCTTTGTAAACTCTAAGTTTTAGAAGCTCATGATTTCATACTAGCTTTCTCAGATCTCAGTAAATCTCATTTGAATTCGATTATTGTTATTTGGCTTACCTAGCGAGTTGGATTAGGTGCCATCATGACTAGTTATCATTTATTTTCTCAATAAATCTCATTTGAATTGGATTATGTTAGTTGACTTACCTAGCAGGTTGAGTTAAGTGTCATCATTTGGACATTCCTATTATAGGATTTTCATACCATACAAGAAAGAGCCAAAAAAAAAAAAAATCATTCGTAATTCATTTGAAAATGGAGGAAGTTCTGTTTCTTGTGTTCTTTTTTTTTTTAAAAAAAAAAAACTTCTTTAACGCCTTTTCGATTAAATATGAGTAATACGTTGGTTTACTTGAACTGATTAAATTGCTTTTCATGAGTAATACTTTGGTTTACTTGGACTAATTAAATTGTTTGTCCTAAAAAACTGCACTTAATCAACATAATTACAACTTTGCTTCTCATAAACTTCGAGTCTATTTCCAAAAAGGTCGTACAACAATCTTGAAATTTAAAGTGATTTAGTGCTAAATATTCAACACACGTTAAGGTAGCGGTTGGACATAGATTTGGTTGAAACCTGAAAAAAGAGTTTTTAAAGTTGTGTCGAAATAATTTTTGAAAGTTGAGTTGTGTCGAAAAATAATTTTTGAAAGTTGAGTTGTGTTTGAACGTGCATTTTATTTGGAGGAGAAAAAATTTCATCCAAAAACTGCCCTAAACCATTTTTTGGGAACTTGAATTTTTTCTTTCAAAATTAATCATATTCCATGAACAAACAATATTTTTAAAATCTTTTTGGAAAAAAATAGCCAAAATCTATGACCAAAAGGGAGCTATAAATGAGGAAAAAAAGTACCTGTTATAAAATAAAAGTAATATATCATGAACTATGTAATTAACTAGAATTAATAATAGAAGAGAATGATAATATTAAAAAGAAACAATCTCTTTCTTCGTTTTTAAAAGCATTCTCGTTAGGTTCATGAACACACCTATTTATTGATACTATGGCATTGTTACATAACTTCCTAAATCTAGTTATGAGTGTGAAAATCAACACGAATCTAGACATGGCAAAACAAATCTAGATATGACAAGATTTTCAAATTGCAAGTTCGACATCCACCTTGTGTGCAAGTGTATTTATAACACTTCCTGTTGGATATACATTAAAAAATAATAGTGCCTCGTTAAAACTTTACTAAGAAAAATTTAGTATTAAAAAGTCTATGAAGAAAAAAGAGTACACCTATCTTGTAATACGCATTGAGAGCTACCTCATTAAAAACCTTACCAATAAAATCTAATTGGGACAAAACCTTAGTTAAGAGAAAAGGAGTACATCACGTATTTCTTCCCCTGATGAGAACATCAATTCACATCTTTGAGTCTTCGCATCCCGATATTGTACACTAGCTTCTTGAAGGTTGACGTTGGTAGTGATTTGGTGAACGAATCATCCATGTTATCACTTGAACGAATATGCACATTGATATCATCATTCTTTTGAAGATCAAGTGTGAAAAATAACTTTTATTAAATGTACTTTGTCCTATCTCCTTTTGATTGGGCTATGCATGTTACATTGTCTTCATATAAAATAGTGAGCATTTCGTCACACTTTAAATAAAAAATTTCTCGAATGAGATGTATTATAGACCTCAACCACACACATTCTCGACTTGCTTCATGAATAGCAATTATCTCAGTATGACTAGATGAAGTAGCCACAATTGATTTCTTAGTCGATCGCCAAGATATGGCAGTGCCTCCACATGTAAACACATAGCCTGTTTGAGATCAAGCCTTGTATGAATCAGATAAATACCCAGCATCGGCATAACCAACAAGATCGGGACTACAATCATTGTCATAAAATAAGCCCATATCCGTAGTCCTTGTCACGACCCAAACTGGAGGATCATGACTAGCACCCGGGCCATACTTGCCGAGCACCAACGTACATTTTATGTAACCTTCCTTATTATCTTTAAGGTCCAACGAGATCAATATAAATGGTAGCTATGGATCATGAACAATCAACAATGAAAGATGATGGCATGAACATACATAACATGGAATGACAAGACTACCAAGAAACTACATATAAGGTACGAGCTACCATGCTGCCATGAAAGACTACACAACAAAAATCAGCCGACGGGGCATACCAAACTATACATGAGTCGACACCTGTCTATGAGCCTCTAAAGGAGCATAAGTGCTGCAATTCCGGAATAGGGCCCCGACATACCCATAATATCTATAACAAAAATGCATACCAAGACCACGACAAGTACGGAGAAGGGATCTCGCAAATAACCGTTGAACTAGGAAGCCTACTGCGGTGGGGGAGCTGTGTCTACCTGTCTATCAGGACCTGCAACATGACATGCAGTCTCCACAAATAAAAAGGACGTCAGTACGAATAAAGTACTGAGTATGTAAGGCAAGAAAGCATAAGTAAGAACAGTAATATAAACAAAGATATAGTATATACAACCTCTAATATCTGGGTACCTCTGAGGGCTACTGACATGAAATGCGGTACATACATATATATACATAAACTTTTTAAACATACGCTTCTATGGGCAACATCATCATCATATTGTACCCGGCCGTGATAGAGTCGGTAAAACGTACCCGGCCACGTGGAGCTTGGTAAAATCCAACTGATCAGTGGTTGCACAATAGGTGCCATACCCGGGCGACTATAGCGGCTCGGTAGAGTAAAATAGATATTGTAGGCATGTAAAATTTATTGGATAATTTGGATTATATTTTAAAATTCAAGATATATTGGTCCAAATAAATATGCGGGCTAATATAATTGAATTAATTGTATAAGTCCAATATATGTGGATTAAATAAATAAGTCTTAATCCATTAGGCTAGTCCATTTAATTGCGCTAAAGTGATGAACCCACTTCATTAGGCCCAAGATGTCATCTTCCTAGAGGCCTAGTTTGGTACCACGTGTCAAATGACGTGGCACGCCACGTCAAATGGAAGAGCCAATAGGACCATGCCACGTGTTAAAATGACACATCATGTCAAGTCACATTAAAAGGCCAATGAAATCGCACCACGTGCAAGTGATATGTTCTAGCCAATCAAATACGATCATGTCACGCTTCAATTTGATTGGTCGGAAAGAATTTGTTCTTATCATATCTCTTCCCTCCCACTACTATAAATAGGGGTCTTCCTAACTCAGAAAAGAGACCAGAAGTTATAACAAGAAGCAAGAGAGAGATCGTGGATCAAACGCCACAAATTTCTCTACAAGTTTCAAACTTCAAGCAATCAAGTTCAAGTTCAAGAAATCAAGTTCAAGCTCAAGAACGAAGAACAGTTCAAGTATTCAAGATCAAGAACAAAGTCAAATCAAGTACAAGGCGTTCAAGATCAAGGCTACTTGTTCGTGATACAATTCGTGGCATTGATCAAAGTGTTCGCGACGGATAAATCAAAATTCAAATTCAAGATCAAGCTCAAAGGCCATTGAATTTATACTAGAAAAGTAGAATTAGAGGATTCATAGAGACTGTACACTCAAATTACTTGAAATCAAATACAACGATTGTTGCAATGTCTTTCGGTCTTGATTTTATTTTCTCGACACAAATTTATTGTCTACAAATTCTGGCACGCCCAGTTGGACAATATCTACCTCTCATCTCAACTTTTCAATCACCAAAGTTCAAGAAAAACGAAATGGCTTCCAATAAAATCAATTCCAGTTCAACTACCGCCAAGGCTGCTAATTCCAGGTTCTACGCTGATGTGGAAAACATACTCAAAGCTACCTTTGAAGCTTTGGACCAGTTACGAGGAGCAAAGCAAGCTCGTTAGGACAACAAGCACCCCAAGTGTCGTCCGTATCTACCCCCATTTTCGGATCTTCATCCTCAAAAGGATCAAGATCTTCCACAAATGCACCCGAAGGAGGAAGCGATGTTGCTGAAAAGATCAAGAAAACTCTTGCTCTGCTTGACCTCTCCGAATCCAAGCACTCTGTTGTGAAGGAAGATGATGATGCTTCAAGTGATGGATCCTCCCCACTTATACCATATAGCGTGATCCAATCAAGGATCAATCTGTGTTAAAATCCATGCTACTCTCCATCTTCGATGACAATCATGCAAGCCATGGTAACAAACACTTCATCTGTGGAGGAGCAGTTGGCAAACTTGAAGGAAGCAATCACTGGCTTGACCAAGTGCATGCAAAATCAAGATGCTAGAATCGACAAGCTAACAGATAGGGTGGGAATCTTGATGGAAGAAGAATCCACCCATGACTATAAAAAAACAAATATGAAGTTGCTTCCAAGTCCTTCTTTACATATGCAAAGCCGTACACTTCAAAGATCGATATGTTGAAGATGCCTGCTGGCTATCAACCTCCGAAGTTTCAACAGTTTGATGTCAAAGGCAATCCAAAGAAACATGTGGCGCACTTCGTTGAGACATGCAACAATGCTGGGACTTATGGAGATTACCTTGTCAAGCAGTTTGTCCGCTCATTACAAGGAAATACTTTTGATTGGTACACGGACCTCGAGGCTGGATCTATTGATAGCTCAGATCAACTAGAGCAAGAATTCCTCAATCGCTTTTATAGCACGAGACATACTGTGAGTATGATAGAACTCACAAGTACTCGTCAACGGAAGAGTGAACCAGTTATCGACTTTATCAATCGTTGGAGGAATGCAAGCCTCAACTGTAAATCCAGGCTTAGTGAAGCTTCTGGCATAGAGATGTGCATCCAAGGTATGCGTTGGGTGTTGCGCTACATCTTGCAAGGTATAAAGCCTAGCACATTTGAAGAACTTGCAACTCGTGACCATGACATGGAATTGAGCATGGCCTCTGCTGGGAATGAAAGGCTGCCCATCTATGAACCTCGCAAAGCGAACGACAAGCAAGAAGTCAGAAAATGGAGCAAGTTTGTACCGAGATCTGAAAATAAAGAAGCTATGAATGTTAACGCATCACCTGTGAAGTTCACGACGAAGGTGAGCAAGGATCAGAGTATGAAATCCACTTCGTTTCAAGATAAGCCAAGTGGAAAGTTGACTCTAAAAGAAATTCAAGAGAAAGAGTACCCACTTCTAGATTCTGATGTGCCGACTATTTTTGAAGAACTCCTCGAGTTAAATCTCATTGAGCTTCCAGAGATGAAGCGTCCAAATGAATATGAGAATCGATGACCCAAATTACTGCAAATATCATCGACTTGTGAGACACCCTCTAGAGAAGTGCTTTGTCTTCAAGAACAAAGTTATGGACTTGGCTTGTGAAAAGAAGATCGTGCTTGAAGATGAGAAAGAAATCGCAAAGAAATTCTCTATCATATTTGGCTCATTCAATCCAGACAAATTATGTAGTTCCAAAGAAAGTAAAGATGAAGAATTACTGGAGAACTACAAGGTTGAAGACGGTCAACCTGAGGATGATGAAGGTTGGACGCTGGTGTCTCGTCGTAGGAGCCACAAAAGGGGCCTACGAAAAGGATCAACGGAACAACCAACGAGGAAGATAATGGTGAAAAGAACTAGGAGATGGAACCCAGTTAAGCACGTAAAGAAATAGAAAGTGGAGGTGCACCACCCTCAAAAGCCACGACATCCAGTGACCTTGGAGGAGTTTTTACCAAGTTGGTTCTGCACGAAGATTTCCAATAGGGGTATTGATGCCTCTTGTTTCCATATTGACAAAGGGAAAGAAAGGAGTGATAACCTACCGTCGGCACCATCTTCGGAAAAGCTCATTGACTCCACTACTCAAGAAGTTGATGCTTGTGAGGAAAAAGTCACATTCACAAGTGACGATCTTCTGCTAGGTGACACTCCTCATAACCGCCCATTGTACCTGGTTGGCTATATGCGTGATGAAAAGGTAAACCAAATTTTCGTTGATGGAGGATCCTCAATGAACATTTTGCCAATTCACGCTGTGAAACAACTTGGTATTCCCATGAACGAACTCTCATAAAGTCGTGTGATGATCCAAGGATTCAACCAAGGGGGGAAAGAGCCATAGGCGCGATCAGGCTGGGAATCACTATTGAAGATATGAAATCAAGTGCATGGTTGCATGTGATCGATGTGAAGACTTCATACAATGTTTTGCTTGGAAGACCTTGGATACATGAGAATAAAGTAGTTCCATATACCTACCATCAATGTTTAAAATACTACGAGGGTGAAGTTGAGAAGAACATAGTTGCTGATGATGAGCCATTCACCGAGGCAGAGTCACACTTCGCCGATGCAAAGTTCTACTTGAAGAACCGCATTGTGAAGGAGCTAAAGGTTGATGATGGCATGAAAAGCAAGAATGGCGAGCCCATAACCAAAAGAACTGAGGTGACTATTGNAGGGGATATTGCATCTTATGGCAAGAAAGTAAGTCCTAAGCTCCAATATGTCCCTAAAAGGAAAAAAGACGAGGGCGAATAATCTAATCCCCAAACCAACACACTAAATGAGTTAACTCTTCCGGTGAAATGAATTAAGGCAGTAAAGTTGTCCTCGAAGCCACTTGCAGGGTTTGTAGCTCAAAATCGTTTGCAGAATGTGGCACTCCCCACAAAGCGAACAGATGAAGGCTTTGATCCTAACGCTTACAAGCTATTTGCGAAAGCTGGATACAATACCGATGAGCCGTCAAAGTTAGGGAAGCTCCCATCAGAAGCTGCAACGAGGAAACCACGCGAAGGTTTGGGATACAAGCAACCGTCACCAGTGCGCATCTCCATCATAAGGGCGAGTAGCAATCACATCACTGTAGAAAACGAATCGACCGCTTCTAACAGGCCTTCTATTTTTGACAGACTTGGAAAATCAACTGTGAGGACTTCCGTATTTGAGAGATTGGTTCCATTAAAGAAGGTGAATAAGTTCTACAAAAATTATCAAAATACAAGAACACCTGCTTTGCCCAAAATTCAGAGGGTCTCTAAAGATTTCCAAAGTTTGGTTCCTTCTAGAATGAGGTGACAAACAGAAGTCATGGTTTCGTGTGATGAAGTTCTGAAGGTGATGCCATATACAATGGTATACACTAAAGAACGTGATGAAGACGAAGAAAGTGTGGGTTCTTCGTATTATGTTACTTCACAAAGCGAGCATGGTATTTTATCTCTAATGGAGGATGATGAGAAATTGGACGATGTTTCATCGTGTTATCACATATCCTTCAATGATGGGGACCCTCAAGAAAATGAAGATGCGAAATATGCTCCCCCGGAACTTGAAGAAGGGGTGAAAGCAATTGTTGATGCTTTAAAAGAAGTTAACCTTGGCACCGATGAAGAACCAAGACCCACCTACCTAAGTGCTTTACTAGAAGTTGATGAAGAAAGCACCTATAGTGAGTTACTCAAGGAGTTTAGGGATGTCTTTTCTTGGAGTTACAAAGAAATGCCTGACTTGGACCGTAAAGTGGCAGTTCATCACCAAGCGGTCAAGAATGGCGCTCGTCCTGTTAAGCAAGCTCAAAGGCGCTTTAGGCCAGACTTGGTTCCCCTGATTGAAATCGAAGTTAACAAACTCATTAAAGCGGGATTTATTCGGGAGGTTAAATACCCAACATGGGTTTCAAGTATTGTCCTTGTAAGGAAGAAGAATGTCCAGATTCGAGTATGTGTTGACTTCAGGGATCTCAATGATGCGTGTCCCAAAGATGAATTCCCGCTTCCTATTCCAAAGCTGATGATTGATGCTACTACTGGTTACGAAGCAATTTATTTCATGGACGGTTCGTCGGGCTATAACCAAATCCGCATAGTACCAAAAAATGAAGAGCTTACTGCATTCCGCACCCCCAAGGGTATTTATTGCTACAAGGTGATGCCTTTTGGCTTGAAGAACGCTGGTGCTACGTACCAAAGGGCTATGCAGAATATTTTTCGACCATCTTCTCCACAAGAATGTCGAATGTTATGTTGACGACTTGGTGGTAAAATCAAGAAATAAGGGTGACCACTTGAAAGACTTGAGAATGGTATTTGAGTTGCTACGAAGGTACCAATTTAGGATGAACCCATTGAAATGTGCCTTTGGAGTTACTTCTGGAAAGTTCCTTGGTTTCATTGTCCGACATCGAGGGATCGAAATTGATCAAGCCAAAGTGGATGCTATTTTGAAAATGCCTGAGCCTCGGGATATTCATAAATTGAAAAGTCTGCAAGGAAAGCTAGCATACCTTAGGAGATTTATCTCGAACCTAGCTGGAAGGTGCCAACCATTTAGTCGCCTCATGAAGAAAGGCATTCCTTTCAAGTGGGACCAAGCTTCTAGCAACGCTTTCGAAAGTATCAAAGCCTACTTGATGAAGCCTCCAGTTTTAGCAGCTCCTATACCTGGAAAGCCATTGATACTATACATTGCGGCGCAAGAAAGGTCTGTTGGAGCATTGTTGGCCCAAGAAAATAGTGAGGGCAAAGAAAACTCCCTTTACTACTTGAGCAGGATGATGACACCAAATGAGATAAATTATTCGCCAATTGAAAAGATGTGTTTGGTGATAGTATTCTCAATTCAAAAGTTGAAGCACTACTTTCAAGCTCATGTTGTCCTTGTTGTTTCCAAAGCAAATCCCATCAAGTTCGTGATGTCAAAACCTGTTCTTAGTGATAGACTAGCGAGATGGTATCTCCAATTTTAACAATTCGAGATCTTGTACATCCCTCAAAAGGCTGTAAAAGGACAAGCATTGGCAGACTTCTTGGAAGATCATCTGATACCTGATGATTGGGATCTAACTGAAGAACTACCTAATTAGGACGCAATGGTCGTTGAAGTTCAACCTCCATAGAAGATGTACTTTGATGGTGGTGCACATCGCGGGGGAGCTGGTGCTGGCATAGTATTTGTCACTTCCCAAGGTGAAGTCTTGCCCTACTCCTTCACCTTGACACAACTCTGTTCCAACAATGTTGTTGAGTATCAAGCATTAATACTTGGGCTTGAAATGGCCGTTGATATGAAGCAATTGCAGTTGCAAGTCTTTGGTGACTCCCAGTTAGTGGTCAATCAGCTTTTGGGTAGTTACGAGGTTAAGAAGCCTGAACTACGCCCATATCATGATTACACTAAAAAGTTAATGGGGTGGCTCGATGATGTGACTATTCAGCATGTGCCAAGGAAAGAAAATAAGAAGGCTGATGCTTTAGTTGCCTTAGCTTCATCGTTAACCCTGCTTGATCAAGCGCAAGTTACTGTTTGCCAAAAATGGGTAGTACCGTCACTAAATGAGGTTGAAGTTAAAGGAAATAAACTCGAGCATCTTGTCACTGTTTTTGAATTTGAGAAAGAAGAATGTCGACAACCCATTATTGACTACTTGTGCTATGGGATACTTTCAGAAAATCCGAGGAGAATGACTGAAATCCGTCGTCGTGCACCTTGCTTCCTTTACTACAAAGACACTCTATACATAAGGTCATTTGAGGGAGTACTCTTGCGATGCTTAGGGGAAGAAGAAGCACTCCAAGCTTTGCAAGAGGCACATTCTGGGGTATGTGGGTCGCACCAGTCTGGACCAAAGCTCCACTTCCATATAAAAAGGATGGGATATTATTGGCCAACGATGGTAAAAGACTGCTTGGACTACGCTCGAAGATGTAAGGCTTGTCAATTCCATGCGAATTTTATTCATCAACCTCCTGAAGTATTACACCCGACTGTTGAATCCTGGTCGTTTGACGCTTGGGGATTGGATGTTGTGGGACCACTGCCGAAGTCTTCTGGTGGGCACTTATACATCTTGGCTACAATTGACTACTTCTCAAAATGGGCTGAAGCTGTTTCTCTTAAGGAGGTAAATAAGGAAAATGTTGCAAGTTTCATCCGAGTAAACATAATCTATCGATTTGGCATTCCTCGTTACATAATAACGGATAATGGAAAGCCATTCGACAATAGGTTGATGAACAAGATTTGTGATCTCTTTGGCTTCAAGCAACGTAACTCTTCAATGTACAATGCTGTCGCCAATGGCCTAGCTGAGGCATTCAACAAAACTTTATGCAACCTGCTGAAGAAAGTCGTCTCCAAATCCAAACGAGATTGAAATGATCGTATAGAAGAAGCTCTATGGGCATATAGGACGACTCACCGCACGCCAACACAAGAAACTCCGTATTCACTCGTTTATGGAGTCAAAGCCGTCTTGCCACTTGAGAGTCAAATACCTTCATTACGACTAGCTATTCAAGAAATGATCACTGATGAAGAAAATGCTCGACTTCGATTAGCAGAGTTAGAGGCTCTTGATGAGAAGAGGTTGGAGGCCCAACAAAGTCTTGAATGCTATCAAGCTCGATTGTCTCGTGCCTTAAATAAAAGAGTTCGCCCGAGATCCTTTCAAGTAGGAGATCAAGTCCTTGTCATAAGAAGACCCGTTATCACTTCCCATAAACCTGTAGGGAAGTTCACTTCAAAATGGGATGGGCCATATGTCGTGCAAGAATCCTATTCAAGTGGGGCGTACAAGCTGGTTGATGCAGATGAAATGAGAATCGGCCCTATCAATGGCAAATTTTTGAAGAAGTATTATTCTTGAAGTTGCAACGCTCCTTAATGCATGAGCATAAACTGCATGTTACTCCTGGCCCGCATTAGTCTAAACTGTGTACGGACGAAAAAAATAAAAAAAGGATCCGCTAGGTTGAAAACCTCGAAAGAGGTGGCCTAGGCAAAAGTTAGGAATAAAAAAAAATAAAAAAATAAAAAAATTTGACCCATTATGAACTACGGTATGACTTGATCCTCTTCACTGAGGTACGTAGGCATCTTAGAGTTTCATCCTGAGTTCAGTCACATAAATTCAAAAGATACATAATCCCCCAATCGTTGTCCGAATGAAGTACAATGGAATGTAATTCATTCAACCAGTGTTTGAAAATCGAGCTGGGACACCATGCTTCTGTTAAACTTTGGATCCCCTTTGATTTAAAGGGGGCAAGCCTCTATGCTAAATTTGTGTCTACAATGAAATGATTAATATCTTTTAAGGGGGATGCCAAGCATTTGCATTGAAGTTTGGGGATCCGTTATGCCTTCACGTTTGCCACACCTTCAAGTTATTATGGTCTATCTTCATGACATTTCAAATTCAGAGAGACATGGACCCAAGATATTTGGTGAGAATGAAGCTCTTTATTTTCAATTTTTGACAATTAAAAGGGTCTTACAATCTCAAGGCTCCCACACTAAGATACAAAGATTTTGGTGAAATCGCGCTAATTTGAAACTGTCGGCATATCAGGAACCAAAGTTGACTTCGAAATATTATCTAAAACTATCCTTATGGAATTAAGTTTTGTATTTTGGATATGTTATAATTTGGAAGTTAAGTTTCCAATGGATCAAACGGTTCGTGATCTCGACATTCCTACATCAAGATACAAATATTTTGGTGAAGCCGTGCAAATCTGAAATCGTCGACGTGGCAGAATTTGAAGTTAGCTTCAAAATAATATCTGGGACTATTCTCAATGTGTTCGATTCCGAATTTCAGATATGTCTTAGATTTTGAAGTCTATTTTTCATGAAATTAAACGGTTTGTGATTTAGACATTCCTACATCAAGATACAAATATTTTGGTGAAGTTGTGCAAATCTGAAATCGTCGACGTGACAAAATTTAAAGTTAGATGCAAAATAATATCTGGGATGATTCTCAAAGTGTTTAATTCCGAATTTTGGATATGTCTTATATTTGTAAGTCTAGTTTCCATTGAATTAAATGGTTCATAATTTTGACTTTTCTACACTAAGTTATAAATTATTTGGTGAGACTGCGCAAATATGAAATTTTCAACGTGGTGGAATCAAACGGTTCATTATTTGGACTCTTCCACGACAAGATAAGAATCTTTCATTACGAGTACTAAAAGTTGTAAATTATGCGACCAAGATAAATGTCGGGTAATGTAAAGAACAAGAGAAGCAATCTGATTTAAGATGAAATAAATATCCACTAGGTCAACTTAACATAAGGATGAAAGGGGAGATAATTCTAAAAGCCTAATCTAGGCACAACTTGTAGTTGGCCAAATCCTTGAGCATAGCTTCCAAGTACTTCTTCTTTTTCTCCAAATCGGCCAAGTCATCAGCAGTCAACAAAGTAGTGCAGCATGCGTCATAATCCTTTCTAGTAGTTGAGGCTCCTAACTTGGCTTCTTCAACTTCTTTCTCAGCAACTTCTAAAAGGGCTTCTAAGTCCTTCTCTTTTTCACGGAGCTTCTCTATCTTCTCTTTCACTGTGACTAGGGACTGGCGGATAGATGACACTTCTCTAACCTTTTCTTCTTCTTCAATCATGACATTTGTAAGGTGTACCTCAACGACTGATATTGCAGTCTCTTCAACCTTCTCAGATAAAGCCGACCGTGTCTTGTTATATGAAGCAGCAAGCTCAAAAAGGGACTATAATAGGCTTCTCAAAGGGGAAATATCCACATCATCCCCATCCATTGCCTCAAGGATCACTTTAGTATTTTCTTCAAGCTCAGAGACATTGTCTGCAGTGCTGCCTTTCAGCCTACGCCGAATCGAAGTCCAAAGCTTCAAGATAGACTCCTTTCGAATATCCAAAACAACCTTCTTTCCATTAAAAACTGAAGCTGCAATTGTTGGTCGTTCACGCAAATCAGAACCCAAATTTGCCCTAATTTCATCATGAGAAATAGAAGTTGCCTCTTGATCTACCTTAGCTGTGGAAGATGATTTATGTGGGTTCGGTCCTGCTACAGACTCGCCACTATCTTGTGGCCTTACTCGTTGCAACGCTCCAACGTTGTTAGCCTGAAAAAAATAAATAAATGAATAAATAAATGTAAGGACACCTTAGCAAATTCATTTAGCCAAGGATAACAAAAAGGAAAAGTTTATGTTTTCTTTTACCTGCTCGTTCTGAGCTGTAAGTGTTCTTGAAGGGCTATCAACGCTTTGGACCTCTACAACTCCTTCTGGGTTTGGCCTTTTCCTTTTCCAATATTGATCTCCTTTTCTGCTATCACTCTGCTCTTGGGATACGCGCTTATTAGAGGCATTAACGACTACACCAAATGGAATAATACTTTTGTCAAGTGGAGTATGGATCTCTTCTCTTTGAACTTCTTTGTGTAGCATGGGTCCACTGCCTGCGCGCATCTCAACTACCTTAGACTGTAAAGTAGGAATCCAATCAATCACTAAGACATCCTCGATCCGGTCTTGAATGATATTTGTGATTGGCTCAACAGTATTCATAAAAAATTGTAAGTGGTCTTCAAGAAGGCTTCCATGCGCGCTTGCCCACCAAGATCTATAGTTAGACGATGTAAACTTCTTCATATTGGACCCAAAAGGAGGAAATATTGCCCTCGACTTAGATCTAGTCAACACACAAATCTGGTCAAGTCTTAACCCTTCTTCTAGTGAGGCCTCACGAAAATCTTGCTCCAAGCGACCAGGGGTGTCTTGATAAAAACCAAATTGGCGGCTAAATCGATGAGGGCTGTAAGGTTCAATAATAAAGTTGACTCCGTCCCTCAAAGGAAGATATCGAGCGAATACTCATAAAGAAATTTAAGCCGAACTCATCTGCCTTACCATCGTCATAGTAGCGGTACAGATCAGATCTGCGGGGCATTGTCGAAGTCCAAATGATATTTTCTCCGTTATGAATACGCTTCCTCTTTCCCAAAATATCTAGAAGCACCTTCACCGGAACATGCAGCCATGAGAGGAACAGCTGGCCCCTTTGCATATGGAAAATGAGTCTTAAAGTAATGGGCTAACCAACCATACACATAATGAGTTGGAAAGAAAGTTTGAGCAGGATCAAGCAACGAGCACTTTGAAATCTCGTTCAAACCCTTATATATTCTGGCTAAGACCGGGACTGCAAGGCTAACTCTTTGTTTACAAGCAAGATGACACGCGATCTTAAAGGTCCCAGGACGAATGAAGTCACCATCTTTTGAAGGAAGCACAAAAATACAAACCACAAGATAGAAAAGCAGCCAAGTATGTTTTGTCTTTCTTGTCACCCATTACTCCTAGCTTATAGAACATATCTTCTTCCATAGTCGACCAATTTACCTCTTCCTCTAGGACCCCTGTAGGATTGTGTGTTGATTTCAAACGAGCAGACTTATTTTCTTTCCTTAAAGGAGGCTGAGTATACTTCATTGTCTTTCTGCACCAGAACTCTACCCATTTTGTCGCAGAAACCTTTGGATCGTTGCTACCTCCCTCTCGGAACCTATGGAAGGCATCAAACAAATGTTCACAAGTCTGGGGAAGAAACCTTCTCCCCTTGTCGTACGTGCCTGTAAGCTCTTCAACATTTGGCATAATTTCCTCATCAGGAGATCCTGCTATAGGCAAACCACTGATCTTATACAAATCCCAAAGTGATATGGATAGTTCTCCAGCAGAGGTAAGCAATGTGTTGGTAACAGGGCACCATGCCTCACAGAAAGCCTGCATAATGTTCGTATTACAATCGTATGTGAAGAGTGAAGCATATACGGCGTCCTAAATTCTTGCACCCTCCAGTGTCAAGAGACACCTACTTAAGACATCTTCTGCCCGTTCCCAGTAGCCAGGAACGTAATGAAATTCACCGCCGAACGGCAAATCATTGCCCCAATAAGTCTCCTTGTTAATGATTCGACGCCCTAGGCATGGTAAGGTACTCGCAAAATTCCAAGCATGATGGGTAGTGGTGCGAAGCACCCCTGTCATGGGAGGACGACTATTGTATTCAAGCGTCCAGTTTGCCAAATAAGGTGGATCCCTCAAAGGTACCCATGAAGCTGCATTATACTGGCCGATTAGTGACCTATGAACTGGTAACCTTGTCCCCTCCTTGCTTCCCTTATGGTCCGAGATGATAAGGCATTGATAATTAGAGGAAGAAATATGTCTTTGAAGTAAACCATGTTTAGACTGCAAAAAAGAGAGAAAAGTGTTTATTAGCATTTAGCTAAGAAATGCGATATTCATGGCCTCAAATCATAATATCATCCTACCAAGCATGGAAAAGGCAAATTCTTTGGCTTAGACAGTGTAATGGTCTATGCCTCAGATAAAATGAAGTTAAATATTCAAACAAGATGGAGTCATTAGCTTAGACGGTGTAATGGTCTTCGCTTAAGACAAAATAAATCTTTGGCCCAGACGGTGTAATGGTCTATGCCTCAGATAAAATGAAGTTAATTCTTCAAAAAAGATGAAGTCATTAGCTTAGACGGTGTAATGGTCTTCACTTAAGACAAAATAAATCTTTGGCCCAGATGGTGTAATGGTCTATGCCTCAGATAAAATGAAGTTAAATCTTCAAACAAGATGGAGTCATTAGCTTAGACGGTGTAATGGTCTTCGCTTAAGACAAAATAAATCTATGACCCAGACGGTGTAATGGTCTATGCCTCAGATAAAATGAAGTTAAATCTTCAAACAAGATGGAGTCATTAGCTTAGACGGTGTAATAGTTTTCGCTTCAAATAAAAAATGAAGTCTTTAGCTCAGACGGTGTGATGGTCTTCGCCGCGAACTTTTAAAGGTTTTCGCTGTGAACTTTAAAAAAAAAATCTTGACCACGAGCTTTTAAAGGTCTTCATCATGCATGGATTATCTCGTTAAACAAGAACAAATCCTCATTGTTTGACCTACAAAAAAAATAACAAAGGAAGAAAGCACAAGAAAAGAAGAAGAAATTACATTCGCGTCAATGCTTCCAAGTCGTCAAAAGTAAACTCAAAATAGTTTGCAAACCTGAAAGTGAGGCTAATAGAAAGAATAACAGGAATTTTATATAGATTTTAGAAGACGCTATTAAGAAATAAAGTACCAATGTAGGATCGAGTGTATGAGGAAGCTGCTACAATCCTTCTTCGTATAGGATACATCTAGTCGGCGACAATGAGTCCAAGAAGGACTCGAATTTTGTAAGAAGCTAAACTAATATAACATGTAACATCATGATAATGGGAAATATTTCCTTTCCCAGAAGGCATTACAACATAAGACAATTATGATTTCTTATTGAAAATCATAACTTCCAGTAGCTTTGTCTTAGTCTTATTTAAATTAAATTATCATTATATTGTTCAAATAATTGATGGGGTGTACACGTAACAAAATCGCATGGACAATCTTTTGTGTTCTAAACTGGCCTAAGCCAAGTTTGAAAGACCGCCAGTACTTCATTACCCGTTTTCGGTTTTGACAAGTCTACACCTCAACAAGTCTTGAAGTAGGGGGTATTTGTAGGCATGTAAAATTTATTGGATAATTTGGATTATATTTTAAAATTCAAGGTATATTGGTCCAAATAAATATGTGGGCTAATATAATTGAGTTAATTGTATAAGCCCAATATATGGGGATTAAATAACTAAGTCTTAATCCATTGGGCTAGTCCATTTAATTGGGCTAAAGTGATGAACCCACTTCATTAGGCCCAAGATGTCATCTTCCTAGAGGCCCAGTTTGGTTCCACGTGTCAAATGACGTGGCACGCCACGTCAAATAGAAGAGCCAATAGGACCATTCCACGTGTTAAAATGACACAACATGACAAGTCACATTAAAAGGCCAATGAAATCGCACCACGTGTGCAAGTGACATGTTCTGGCCAATCAAATACGGTCATGTCACGCTTCAATTTGATTGGTCGGAAAGAGTTTGTTCTTATCATAACTCTTCCCTCCCACAACTATAAATAGGGGTTTTCATAACTAATAAAAGAGACCAGAAGTTATAACAAGAAGCAAGAGAGACCTCGTAGATCAAACGCCGCAAATTTCTCTACAAGTTTCAAGCTTCAAGCAATCAAGTTCAAGTTCAAGAAATCAAGTTCAAGCTCAAGAAAGAATAATAATTCAAGTATTCAAGATCAAGGACGAAGTCAAATCAAGTACAAGGCGTTTAAGATTAAGGCTACTTGTTCGTGATACAATTCGTGGCAACGATCAAAGTGTTCGTTTATTGCATTATGTACAATCGGAGTGGTGAAAAAGAAGGAAAGGGATAGCCTCACATACCTTGTATATATACTTCCCAACCTCAAGCTAATCGACCACAACATATTTTACAATGAAACGGACAGCATATCCCCTATATATATGACTTGAAACAAGTCAAAATAATCACCAAACAACCCAACACACCGCAATCTCTTCATACACAAAACGACCACCGTAGTAGTATCAAGCGACCCATAAATATTACGAAGAATGACCAGACCACCACCCTACATCTATATGGTGTTTTTCCACACCCTTCCTCCTATGACAGTCCACAAAATAGTAGTTAAACACGCAGTCCGACAGTCCACAAAACAGTCCGCTACATGTGAATAACTCGGACTCACGACTTCCGATCACCATCCCGTGAGTTCTTACAAGTATAGAACGAATTACCATGAATTTACGGTAGAAAAATAGATGAAAGAGAGCAGTAAAATTACCTTATTTGTTGGATAACTCAGCCCTTATCTTGGTCCTTCAAACTCTAGGTTTTACCCCCAATTAGAACTTGAAAGGGAGAGAAAGTCACTTAGGGTTTGTGGGTAATTTTTGGGAGGAAGTTTGCAGGGTTTTAGGTCTGGTTATTTGTGATATATAATGAGGGTTATATTGCAGGAGATAAGACTTTAAATGGTCTCTTTGGCCGACCCTAAATTGCCTCTTTTTGGGCTCTCATTTAACCAAGTAGGTGACAAACCTACTTGTCACCTAGCAGCCTGTGCAGTCTCGCAACAATGGATATATCTCTATACTCCGATATCATATTGATAAACGGTTTAATGAATTGGAAACTAGACTCATAGATCTTCAATTTAGTGGGTAGATCACCTCGTAATTACAAATAAATTGGGAGAAAAGCTTAGTAACATTTGACCTAAAGTTTAAGTAAAATTATGAACATAGGTTGCGACAACTTTTGTCGACTTTTGTTTCATAATTCGTTTGAATTCAAGACTTATGATACGGATATTATATAATTCAAATACCTTAAAACGTGACCTCTTGAGAATATTAAGCACCCCTAGGTTTACCCGAAAATACGGGTTACAATATCCTTGATTCGTTTAACTTCTAATACTTGTTATCATCCTTATACACTCTTGTATCATTTAAGACCAATATGATTAACTTCTTATCATCTCAAAGATAATCTTTTCTCAGATTTTACTTATGTCATGAACCAATATACGTGAATATGGGTTATAACAATCCTCTTTTACCGCAATATATTTTTGATTCCATTTCAGTGTCTCCTTGTAGGAACAGAGCTATATCTTGCTAATACATTAACTGAAAAAGTTATGTCAGGCCTTATAGTATTAGCAAGATTCATTAGTGCATCAATTGCACTATGATATGTCACTTCAGGATTAAGAAGCTCTTCATTCTTTTCTTGAGGTCAGAACGGATCCTTATTCAAATCAAGTGACCAAACAACCATTGGAGTACTTAATGGATGTACTCTATCCATGTAAAACCGTTTCAATACCTTTTCTATGTATGCATATTGATGAACAAAAATATTGTTTGCCAAATGTTCAATTTGCAAACCGATACATAATTTTATCTTTCCGAGATCTTTCATCTCTAATTCCTTCTTAAATTAATCAATTGCCTTTTTTGAGTTCTATAGAAGTTCCAATAAGGTTTATGTCATCAATATATATGGCAAGTAGAACAAACTCCAATGTTATTTTTTTTTTTATAAAAACACATGGAAAAATAGCATTATTTATATAACTTTTCTTTAATAAATACTCACTTAGGCGGTTATACTACGTTCTTCCTTATTACTTTAGACCATACAAAAACTTTTACAATTTGATTGAAAATATTTTCCGAAACTTTGAATTATGTGCATCGGGCATTTTAAATCCTTAGAAAATTTTCATGTATATCTCATTATCAAGTGAGCCATAAAGGTAGGCTGTAATCACATCCATTAAATGCATGTTAATCTTTTCATGTACAACAAAACTAATGAGATAACCAAACGTTATTGCATCCATAATAGGTGAATATGTCTCTTCATACTCGACACACAGGCCTTTGCGAAAAATCCTTATGCAACAAGGCATGCCTTATATTTTGTACCTCATTTTTCTCATTACTCTTATGTACAAAGACCCATTTATAGCCAACATGCTTAATACCATTAGGTGTTTGGAATACATGCCTAAAAATTTCACGTTTCACAAGTGAATTCAACCCTGATCGAATTGTTTCTTGCTATTTTGGCCAATCACGTCTTTGTCGACATTCTCCAATAGATTATGGTTCAAGATCCTCACTATATGTATAATGCTAGATGCAACATTATATGCAAATACATGATCCACCACTATATTCAATCAATTCAAATTCGGCTCAATATCGATTGAATTTATTGATAGTTTCTTATTTTCTAGAGTCTCGGGATCACTGATTTCCTCAAGAATCTCAGGATTGGTTAAATCATGGATTTCTTTACGAGATTCTTTCGTAGTGTCATCTTGATCATTTTTTTTTTTAGGATTTCGATCCTTAGAACCCAATGGTCTACCACGCTTTAGGCGTGCTTTTGACTCATTAACTATGACATTAGTAGATTGTCCAACGGGGACATCAATCCAGATTGGTATATTTTCTGCAGGGATATGTGATTTTGTTATTCTTTTCAGATCCATAAATGCATGTGGCATTTAATTTGCTATTTTTCTACAATTGAATAATCTTTTGCACCTCCTATTTACAAATAAAGGCACGTGAATCAAGATGAGACAATGATGGATTTTTTCACAAAATTTTCGTTTAGTTTCACCATTTTCTCCCGCTAATTTTAGAAAAAATGCCTTATCGAATCGACAATCTATAAATCGAGAAATGAAGAAACCTCCCATTAATGTTTCGAGGTAGCGAATAATAGAGGGCGATTCAAACCCTGCATATATGCCTAAGCTTCTTTGGGGACCCATCTTGGTGCGATACAGCTGTACTACAGGAACATTATGCTATGCATCCAAAAATTATTAAATAGATATATTAGGTTCATGACGCAAACTAATTGAAACGAGAAATATTTATGATAATTTTTCGGTCTGAGACGAACTAGCATTGCTGCATGCAAAATATCGTGACCCCAAAGAAATATGGGGAACCTCGTTTTCATGAATATCAGTCTTGCTATCAATTGCATGCGTTTAATCAAAGACTATGCAAGGCCATTTTGAGTGTGAACAAGAGCTACAAGATGTTCCACTTTTATTCCAATTGATAAGAAATAATCATTAAATGTTTGGGATAAAAACTTAGCAGCGTTATCAAGTCGAATAGACTTAATTAGATTATCAGGAAACTGTGCTCGTAATCGAATTATATGTGCCGTATATTTTGTAAACACCGGGTTGCGAGATGACAATATGCACACATTAGACCATATAGAAGATGCATCTATTAAGATAATAAAATATGTAAATGACCCACTAAGTGGGTGAATAGGTCCACAAATATCCTCTTATATATGTTCCAAAAAGGTAGGGAACTCAATCCCAACCTTTGTTGATGATGTTCTAATAATTAACTTGCATTGATAACAAGAAGCGCAAGAAAATTTATTATTTAAAAGAATTTTTAAATTCTTTAATGGATACCTATTTGAGTTTTCTATAATTTGTCTCATCATAATTGATCCAAGATGTCCCAATCGCTCATGCCAAAGTACAATAATATTGGAATCATTAACCTTTTGGTTTACAATAGAATGTGCCTCAATTGCACTCATTCTTGTCCAATATAGATCGCAAGATAAAGATGAGAACTTCTCAATAACTTTTTTCTGGCCAGAGACATTCTTGGTAACAATGAGATATTCAAGGTTATTCTCATCTATTGCCTCAATATGATATCCATTTCGGCGGATATTTTTAAAACTCAACAAGTTCCTCCTGGACTTGGAGGTGAATATTGCATTATCTATGATAAGTATTGTTTCCCTAGGCAGAGTTATAGTAGCTCTTCCAAAGCCTTCAATTAAACTACTACTACCAGAAATTCTTACGCATACTTAAATGAGAGAAATATTTCTTCTCTTTGAATATTGTATATGTAGTACATGGATCAATTAAACAAATATTCTTACGATTGAACTTTGATCCAAGCTTCGTGAGGTGTCCATATTTGCTTCTCATGGTTTGACATACAAAAAGAAATACAAAAATAAACATTAGTATTTTCAGAAAAAAAGAAAAGAAAATAAAGTTAAACCAATAATTCAATAATGACCTTTAATGCATTTTCGAGCAAACTATGATTATGATACAAACAATTTTGATTATTTTTCGGTGTACTGGTTCCATCTATTACAAACGGTTACACATAATTATTCTTTTAGTGACTCAAAAACAATCAATGAAGAAGTTGAACTCAACTATAAAACATTTCCTAACTTTTACATGAATCATGATGTACCGCTTAAAACGGTCTATTATCCTTTTCTAGAAATTTCAAACTTGTACACATATATTAGCTTAAGGTTTAAATTAAGCAAAAATTTTAAGACGTTAAACTCTATAAGTAATAGGAAGTTAGTTAGGATAATTCCAGAAAATCCCGAAATGAGAGAAGTGGCTTTTGGTCAGTTGGTTTAGCTGAGAAAAGTGGGTGTACGATTAACCTCTTAACAACTAACTCTTGAATAGACAGTCCTCTAATGTTACGCTTTTGGCTGTCTTAATTTGAATTTCAAAGTCTTAGTCTTCTCAAAGAACTTCGTGAGACGGTAAAGTCTCGTGTTGATAATATATTATAAAATAAAAATAATATATCAAAAATTATGTAATTAGCTAAAATTAATAATAGAAGAGAATGATAATATTAGAAAGGAAAGGTCTCCTTCTTCATTTTCAAAAGTGTCTTTTTTAGGTTCATGAATGAACCTATTTATAAATACTATTGTGTTGTTACAGAACTTTCTAATCTAATTATGAGTCTCAAAACCAACACGAATCCAGACATGGCAAGACAAATCTAAATATGACAAGATTTCATCGCAAGTTGGACATCCACATTCTGCGCAAGCGGATTTATAACAATACCCATATAATGAACTTGTGATCGGAACGAGGTGGAAGTCTTCTAACCAACCAATAGGTCAAATCAGAGTTTTGTTACAGTAGCCATCGACGAACAATTATTGTTAATTAATATTCTTGGCTTAGAAGAGCAAACAAACATATGTCTTGTTCTCCATTGTGTAATGGCTCTCCAATTAGGTCATAGAAATAATATTTATGGGAATATATTTAATGTTATGTACTTTAGTACCACACAAGATGGATGATTTTTGTGGTATCCAATTTTCGCGTGTAATAGTTTGTAGAAGGACATGATTCTTCTATGTGTTCCTTAACTACTATTGCGGAATAAATAAAGCAGAAAATAAAGAATATAAGTATTTTTACGTGGAAAACACCTGGCTCAAAATGTGAAAAAATCACGACCTATTTCCCAGTAAGATTTTTTTCAACACTTCTCTAAAACTCTGAGCTAGACAACAATGTTTACAAAACTCTTGTAAGCCTAAGGATTACCCGTGACCCTTGTAGCAACCAGCCCCAGGCTGTTGCGACTACTTCAAGTTAACTCTAACTTGAACAATACAACTCAAGTACCTAGTACAAATGCTTCTAATAAGAGCTGAAAGATACAGTTCAAAAGCCCTACTACAATTCATGAACTAGAATAAAAGATAGATACATAGAGCTGGTTCTTCTATCTGGTTCATGTAGCCTTAGGTTCACATTCTTGAAACACACAGAAATTGCTTGCAAAATGTCTTGCTATTTTGCTCTTAGTTCTTGCTTAACTTCAGCGTTTGTGTGTCACTTGTAAAAGAGAACACAATTGAAATATATAGAGTTAGTTCGATTAGTATTAGCTAGAGTTTTAATGCTTTGCTCTTCCTTGGTGGAAGAGTTCTAGTTAACTTCAATCTTTAGCTCTTTCCTTATCTAAGATATAATTCTCTTCAAGTAAGAAGTCTTGCTTCTTATCAATTATGCAGCCTTTTTGTTCAGGGAATATAAGATATATTCACTTATCTTAGCTTTTGCATGTGCATTCCTTTTTCTTAAATTTGACCACAACCAGTGTACACTGTCTATGGACCTGGTTCATGCATATGTTCCTTTGTTAATCATTATAACAACCTAGTGTATGTGTTCCTTTGTCAATCATTATAACGATCCGACCGGTCGTTTTGAGAATTTGTATTTTTCTCGGTAGTTTAAGGCATGAGTAGCTCCATATGATGTATTATGACTCATATCAATCGTCCGTTTTGGTTTTCAGGTTATTCAAAATCGATTTGGATTCATTCATGATTGAAGCTTTAAGCTGAAAGAGTTGACCAAGTTTGAATTTTGTGTATTTGACCCCGGAACAAATTTTTGATGGTTCTGTTAGGTCCAGAGGGTGATTTTGGACGTGGGACTATGCCCAGATTTGCATTTGGATATTTCTAGAACGTTTCAGCGCGAATTGACGAAAGTTGGAAATTTGAAGGTTTGAAAAGTTCATAAGTTTGATTGGGAGTTGACTTTGATGAATATTGGGTTTGGATTGTGGTTTCGAGAATTGAAATAGCTTTTTTATGTCATTTGGGATGTTTGTGCAAAATTGAGCTCATTCCGGGTTGATTTGATATGTTTCGGCGCGAGTTTTTGAAGTTGAAAGTTCAAAAGTTCATTAAGTTCGATTTGATGTGCAATTCGTCGTTCGATGTTGTTATGTGTGATTTGAGACCTCGAGTAGGTCTGTGTTAGTTATGGGGCTTGTGAGAATATTCATATGTGGGGCTCGGGCGTGTTTCGAATCGAATTCGGATCATTTTCCTTCATTTTGGCATTGCTGAATCTGCTGAGCATCTGGTTTCCTTATTCGTGATCGCATAGAGTTAATCGCGCTCGCGTAGAGTTGTTTGATGGATGGGAAAAAAGTTTTTTATCGCGTTAGCGAGTCCTCAGACGCGTTCGCGTAGGTTGCTGCAGTTTGAGCAATGCGTTTGTGCAAGTATGCACGCGTTCACGTAGTGATTTGGACTGAGCTGGGCAGAGACTGTTTCTTGTCGCGTTCGCGGTCTTGTTTCAATGATCGCGTATATTGTGAGCTTTGTGTACCACGTTTGCATGGATTTATACGCGATCGCATAAGGTATTTTCTAGGGTAGTGCTTTTTCTTCTTCGCGATCACGAGGGTATTTCCGCGATCGCGATTTATTGATTTGCTAAGTGATTATAAAGTACTCCATTTCGGAAGTTTCGGCCATTTTTACATATTTGAGCTATGGAGCATTGAAGCAATTTTTGAGGTGATTTTCACCAAATGGATTAGGGTAAGTGTTCTCTACCTGATTTTGATTTTATTCCATGAATCTATCTTTATTTTTGGAATTTGATTGAGGATTTCAAGAGAAAAATTAGGGGGTTTTGTCTAAAGTTTCATAGAGTAAATTTTTGAGTTATGAACATGGATTTGGAGTCGGATTTGAGTGAAACTAGTATGGTTGGGATTGTAATTGAATGAGTTGTCGAATTTTATAAGTTTTGTCGGGTTTCGAGGCGCAAGCTCGGGTTTGACTTTTTGGTTGACTTTGGGCTTTGATTAAAGATTCAACCTTTATCTATTGGAATTGATTCCTTAGGAATTATTTGATGTATTTGAGTTTCCTTTGGCTAGTTTCGAGCCGTGCAGAGGTCGGTACGCGAGGGATGGAATATGTGAAGTATCATTTGACTTGTTCGAAGTAAGTAACACTTCTAAACTTGGTGCTGAGGGTATGGACCCCTGAATATGTATGTTATGTGTTTGGTGTAGAGGTGACGCACATGCTAGGTGACGGGCATGTGGGCATGCACCGTGTGAATTGTGACTCAATAATTTCTGTGGTACTGTGTAATTTCCTAATCTTATCTGTAACCATGAAATCTCTACGTGCTAGAGTAATTGAGTTGTGATCCATGTTAGAAATCATGCTTAGGCCACATGTTGGTATTGTTGGGTCCCACAGAGGTCGTGTTACATGTTGAATTAATTGCTTAATTTGAAATTTATACTCGGTCACAACTATTAGTTGCATATCATATCTCAGTCTCTGTTGTCCTATATTTATACATCATATCATCACTGTTTGGGCTGATTATCATGATTCTTGTGAGCCTGAGAGACTGGAGAGATTGATGACTGAGTGAAGTCGAGGCCTGTTGTGAGTGATATTTATGGGATCGATCTGCATGTCGCAGCATGCTTTATTGATTCATGCCAGGATTTAGCTTATTATAGTGCTTAGGCTGGATCGGCCCTTCGGAGTCTGCACATCCACAGTGGGCGCAGTTGCTATGGATTTTTGGGCTGGATCTGCCCTGGATTAATTTGCATTGGGTTGGATCTTTCCTAGATTCATTTGCATTGGGCAGGATCTTCCCTGTATAGTACTAAGTGACAGAGTGTGTTGAGTATTGAGCATGGTGAGTAAGAATACGAGGCAGTGATATTGAGTACTCTGAGAGTGTGTGTACATGTGTTCATAACTGAGGTGCATTTCATGTGATATTTTCGTACTTGAGATACATGTATATAGAAGCATTTCCTTATGCTACCCGATTTTTGTAACATTCATAAATTCACTTGCATATTGACATGTAGGTATAGACATGTACTCTCCTCATGCTATCTAAAAATGAAACATCTTAATTATTGTTGAAAGAGTTGTGGGAAAAAATTACAGTTTTCAGATTTACTCATATCTTTGGTGATTTGGTGAAAAGAGTTGAGTTTTACTGACATCTTTGAAAAAGATGCCTATTTTCCCGTAACTGTGAATGAGTTGAGCATCGTACCTCTGAATTATTTCTTGTACCATTTTTATTATGTTGTTATGAACTGTTGTTGACTATTGATGTTGGACCCCGACCCTTGTTCCAGTTCGTCACTACTTTCAACCTAAGGTTAGCTTTGTTATTTATTGAGTACACGGGGTCGGTTGTACTCATACTACACTCCTGCACCTTGGCCCAGATGTTGGATGTTGATGTTGCTGCGTACAACGGGAGCCGGATCTGAAGATGTATCTGCAATCTAGTTATGTCTATCACTTGTCCTTGGTAGCATTAGATTCGAATTCTGTTCGTTTACATTTTAACCAGATGTTGTACTTATTTCAGTTCAGTCTTGTAAAAACCTAAATCTTCGAAAGTTATGATTTGTACTGCCAGTCGTTGCAAAATTCTTTGTATAAAAGCAGTTGTATTATCATTTCTTCTCTTAATAAATCTCATTAAAATGAATAGTTGTTAATTGGCTTACCTAGCGGGTTGGGTTATGTGTCATCACGACTAGTTAAATTTTGGATCGTGACAATTTATTTCATCGGTTTCAAGGTGTAGTTACAAGTTCAAAGATCAACTATTTTCTTTATAATATTATGGAACATATGGTGACTATGACCTCATTTGTTTTTTTTTTAAGATTAAGACGTATGAATCTGAATACACGTCTGAATATCAAGATGTGTATTAAGATTAAGATATCTGAATCTGAATACACATCTGAAAGTTAAGATGTGTATTGAGATCTGAATACTAAATGATTAAGACTGTTTGATTTTTAACATCTGAATGTATAAAATTTACGTTTATCTAAAAATTAATAAACATAAAATTAAAAAAAAAAATACTAATTAATCTAATATTCCATCAGTAAAATTTATAGCTTTTTAAAATATGATAGTTGCTGGTGGTGATGGCTAATGGTAATGCTTGTGAATGCCGACTAAAAGCGATGGTTGGTGGTAGATTTGGTTGATGGTGGTAGTTTAGGGTAGTAACTAGTGGTGATTGGTAGTGGTAGATATTATGATTGATGATGATGGTGGTGCATAGTGATAGTTAATAATGGCAGGTGGTTGTGGTGGTAGTTGTTATTGAGGAAGATGGTGGTGGGTTGTGGTAGTTTATAATGATGGCCAGTGCCAGCTATGGTTGTTGATGGTGATGGGGTGGTTAGTTGTGGTAGTTGAGGTGGATAGTATTGGTTGTCGTTGAGAATGATGGTGGTGCGGATGTTGGGTGGCGGTAGTCGATAATGACGGCGGTTACGATTAAGGATAATAGTGATGGTGGTTGAATATGGTGGTGGTGGGTGGCATGGTACGAGTTGATAATGGTAGGCGGTAGAGGTATTTAATAATGAATATGGATGATAGAATCTTAATGAAATTAAGCATCTGTTGTAGATCTTAATACAGACCTATTCAGACTCATTAAGTGGTTGTGAAATTAAAAAAACAAACACACTTAACGATTAAGATCTAAATAATTAATATTCAGACTTTAAAAATAAATATACTTAATGTCTGAGATCTGAATGATTAAGATTCAAACCTCCATTAAGTACAACCAAATGAGGCCTAAGACTAGCCTGCAAAACAATTTCTTTTTTAGAAAAAGATAGTATTTAATGCATAAAGTAACTGGTAATCGAGGAGGTTTTATATTTATACTCTAAAAGTTCTAGTTGTTGTACTCTCAAAGTTTTAACTCCTTGCGGTGTGGGATAATGGTGGGTATATTGTTGTTATTGTTATTGTACTCTAAAAGATCTAACTTTGATGTTGCCTAGTATTTGTGACTATACAAATTGCCTTAATTTCCATTTGGCTGGACATGTAGGGTGAATTTTGATACAATAACATGTAGTAGTATTAATCTTTGGAATTAAGTACTTCATAAAATTATACGATTGTTAGGTATTGAGTTTTATTTGTGAGTTGAAGTACAATTACTCTTTAGCAAACTGTATTATTACCATGAGATATTTTCTGTTCTATGAGTTCATCTACTAAGATTGAGGACAAATAAAATAAGGAATCAAGGATAGTTTTGCATGATTATTATTGAGTATACTTGGTAAATGTGATTTGGTATAACTTTGTTTGTTTTCTTGATTATAGGTCTTTACAAATTAAATATAATATACTACAAATGTACTTATAAAAAAGTGCAATTTATGCAAAAGCGCGGTGACAGGAACAAACCGGCATTTTGAGAAAGAAAAATATAGATTACCTTGGCTGAGTGTCATTTTAAATATAAAGTGCTTTTGCAGACATAATAACACAAAATCGTTATTAATGGTACTTGTCTGATCAAGCATTAGAAGTTGGTTGATTAACTTCTGATTGGGAAGCTACAGAATAAGTACCATCTTGAGCTAACTATATCTAGAATAAAATTATGTTTGATTATATCTTCTTTAGTATTTCGTGAACTCTAAATTATTTTAGTTTGTTGACTCTGGTAGAAGCTGATTATTCATCAAAGAGAGACTCAAAAGAACCTCATGACTCAGGTATGTATTGGTTCTTGAGCACTGCCAGCTCACTAAACATATCCAGGTATAAAGATGTGTTATTTTGCAACTGTCCTGAAGAGTTTGTACTTGAATTAGACCATAAACTCAGTTTCCTTTGGATATTTGGCTTATGGAACTTCAGTTTTATTCTTCATGTGATAAATACATTAAATAAACTATTTTATCAATGTTGTGAAACAAAGAAGAAACTTTCTATTTAAAGTCGGAAAAATTTGAAAAAAGAAAAGCGGATCACTTTTCTATATTTCCCTTTTCTTGATGAGTAATCAAATTTTTTTATTAATGACAAAGCAATGTTGGAATGACATAAAAGAAATATGAATACCAGTCATATTTATTCATGCATTGATGACAAAAAATGTATTAATGTTACTTCATATCCTTGTACGTTCTTTATAATGAATGGACTTTTTGTATCATCTGGTAGTCATATGATTTTAACATTTTTTTTTTTAACTGAGGGCAAGTAAATGTATTGACCAACTTTTGTGGACATTATTTGAATTTCATATAGTTGTCAGCATTATCTTATCAAAGAAAATATTAGGCTTTGCATTTGTTTTTCGTTAATTGTTAAGTGGTTTAATCTTAAGGATAGGAAGATCCTATATTGTTTTAAAAAAAGATAATATTTCCGATGCATCTTTAGATTGTAGTAACAATGCCTTCGCCTTTATTTATTATGTTATCTGTTTTGTTCATAGTGCAAATACATTTGGTTGATTACGTAGCATAGGATGGTGGGCAGAAAATGAATAACAAATAAGGTGTATGCTTAAGTTTGATTGTGCTTCCGTGTTTGTGAACTTATGTCTATTCTAAATTATTTGTAGTTTATAAGGATCGCTACGTGGATGCAATATTAGACACAAACAAAGCGACATGAAAATTCAAAATGTTGGCCCATGCTATGCACGAGCAATACGCATCTAGTTATAAAAATAAATCAATAAAATATCGAATCTTATCGAATAAATTTTTATATAAAAATGTATTTTATATATTAAGAGTAAAAATAATATAGAATTAAATTTTGGGATTATGAAACAGTTACGAACCAACGAGTAATTAACTTTCAAATAACCAACTCCTATACTTATTCTGCTATTTATATTTAAACAAAATTAGTTCTGGCTGTTGGAAAGAAAAAGGAAATCTAAGGGAGAAAGTGAACAGAGAATAGAGCAAAAGAAAAGAGTAGCTACTGCCTACTTCTTTGTTTCTTGTTCATTATGAAACTAACGAGACCTGCCTATTAAATTGGCTTACAATGAAACTGAAATGCTGAAATTTAGGTACCCACTAATTACTAGTTAGCTACTTATCTGCCACTATATCTAACCTTGCTAAAATAAAGGGAACTAACTAACAACCTCCTAAAGACTTGGTCAAGTATCTTTGAATCACTTCTCAACACTCCCCCTTGATTCAAACCTGCAAACTCCAAGTTGACCTCTGAAGAACTCGTGCTTTGCTTGCGGTAGTGACTTCGTGAAGATGTCTGCTATTTGCTCATTTGTATCACAAGACTTCAAAGTAATTTCTCCAGTAGAAACAAGACCTCGAATATAGTGATAGCGAATATCAATGTGCTTTGTTCTACTGTGAAATGCTGGCTTCTTCTTCATCGCAATAGCAGATATATTGTCACAAAAAATCTTAGTCGCACCAGCTAGTTTTTGATTAAAGTCTTCAACAAGTCTCCTTAACCAAACTGCTTGACAAGCTGCAGAGGTTGCTGCAATATATTCAGCCT
>MDKI01224378.1:0-10294 GCA_005239505.1 Nicotiana paniculata | reverse complement strand
ATATATATATATATATATATGTGTTGGCTCATCCCTCTTCATGAATGTTTTGACTAAAACTGACTATTTATCCTTGTTAAATCATGTTTTAACTTTTAAAAACTGAGTATATTTTAAAGTGTTTAATCTAATAATAAGGCATTTTTAGTAAATTAAGAGTCGGCTTGCCTGATTCCACTGTTGGGCGCCATCACTACCTCGGTTAGGATTTTGGGCCGTGACAGGACTGAACTTTTATCCTTAGATTGTATAGTTACTGAGTAGATAGAGTTGTTTGAGCCTAGGGACTATCTAGGCTCAATTTGATTTGTTGTTTGTACATATTGATACTGGTAAATAAAATCATTTACTTCCAAAAAAAAGTATGAATTTAGAAAAAACTCATTAGAAAATTACATACTGCACGACAAAAACTTAAGCATGTTTAGTCTGATGTTTTAGCAAATGAACTAAGAAACTTCAGCATGTGTTAGACTGAAGTTTCGGATAAAACTCATGACAAAACTATAGATTGCAGGACAAAACTTGAGCATTGTCACGACCCAAAATCCAACTAGTTGTGATGGAACCTAACCCAACCTGATAGGTAAGAAAATTTGAAACAATCCAATTCAAAAGAGATTTACTGAGAGAAATAAAGATAATATAACAAAACTTTTATACAAGGAATTTCCCAATGACTGATAGTAGTTTACAAAGCTGATATGAAACAAATACATCATACGTTTGAAATATACATGAACAGATTTAAAATGCTAAAGCTACCAAGAACAAGAGGTAGCTATAACAGGAACACAATTACATCTTCAAATCCAGCTCCCACGATACACAACAACATCAACATCGAACGTCTGCACACAAGGTAAGAAAATTAGCAACAATCCAATTCAAAAGAGATTTACTAAGAGAAATAATGATAATATAACTGAACTTTTATACAAGAAATTTCCCAAGGAGTGATAGTAGCTTACAAAGCTGATATGAAACAAATACATTGTGACGACCCGGTCGGTTGTCTTAAGAATTAACGCCTCAATCCCATATTAACTGTTTTCCCCAAGTCTATTTCTTCTTAATTGAATTGTCGGGACGTTCGATTTTAAGTTTCGGAGAGTTTTGAGACATTTAGTCCCTAAATGAAAGCTTAAGTGTTGGAAAGTTGCCCGTAGTCGGAAAAGTGTGAAGACGGCCTCGGAATGAAAATTCGATGGTTCCGTTAGCTCCGTTAGGTGATTTCGGGGTTGGGAGCGTGTTCGGAATGTATTTTGGAAAACCGTAGCTCATTTAGGCTTGAAATGACGAAGTTTGAATTTTTGGAGTTTCCGGTCCGACAGTGAATTTTTGATCCAAGGGTTGGAATGGAATTCCGGAAGTTGCAGTAGTTCCGTCATATCATTTGGGATGTGTGTGCAAAATTTGAGGTCATTCGGATAAGTTCAGACGTGTTTCGGCGTCGGATGTGAATTCGGAATTTTCTTAAGTTTCTAGGCTTGAACCTATGCATAATCGATGTTTTTGATGTTACGAGACGTGTTTTTAAGGCTCGACCTAGTTCAAATAAGGTGTTAGGGATAGTTGGTGGTTTTGGTTGAGGTCCCGGGGGCCTCGGGGTTGTTTCGGATGCTAATCAGGTCAAATAGGAAATTTGTTGCTGCTGAACCACGCTTTTCTGGTGTCTTCGCACATGCGAAGGTTTTACCGCATGTGCGGACTCGCAGGCGCAGTGCACTTTGGTCGCAGGTGCAACAGGGGAGTTTTGGCCAGTGGTCACAGGTGCGACATGGGTTCCATAGGTGCGGGACCGCAGGCGCGACCAAACGACCGTAGGTACGGCCCTAGTGCTTTTAAAGTGACTTTCGAACCTGCGATGCTTTTTCCGCAGGTGCGGTACCGCAGGAGTGGTGATCAAGTCCGCATGTGCGGATTTCCTGTGTGTTTTATTCCAAAAATCCGAGAGTTCATCTGATTATTCTAAAAATCGGTAAGAGCTCAAGAAATGGCGATTTTCTGTCGGTTTTGAAGAGAATGATCATAGATTTGGGCCATTTGGAGTCGGATACTCGTGGTAAATGTGTAGTTTCAAGTTGATTTTGAGCCGGTTCGGGGTAAGTGGCTTGTCTAACTTTGTGTGGGGGACCTTTCCCCTTAGGATGTGATGTTTGGTAATTGAATGCCTTGTACGTGAGGTGACGAGCGCATATTTGTGCTAATAGTTGAAAATCCGGTTTTACTTTAAATATTTAGACTGAGTTCCTTTCTTACCTGTTTTATTCTACTTGCAATCATAGTCTATGTTAGCTTAGAAAGGCATTCCTAGCTGCCCTAAATTGCATGTTTGCTTAGATTGCTTTAATTGTACTACGTGAAACATGTTAGGCAAGAATTTAATTGTTGCCTTGTATTTTTTCACTCTAATTCTGAATGTCTGCTTGTTGTGCCCTGCTTATTTAATTTGGGACTACGGGACGGTATCCTGGGAGATCCCCCTGCATATTTATTTTTGGACTACGGGATGGTATCCCGGGAGATCCCCCTGCTCATTTATTATGGGACTACGGGACGGTATCCCGGGAGATCCCCCTGCATATTTACTTTGGGACTACGGGACGGTATCCCGGGAGATCCCCCTGCATATTTACTTTGGGACTACGAGACGGTATCCCGGAAGATCCCCCTACACATTGATAGGTTGACTACGGGACGGTATCCCGGCAGATCCTTTGGATATACATATGATGGACTACGTGACGGTATCCCGAGAGATCCACGGTACAGTTGAGGAAAGGACTACGAGACGGTATCCCGGGAGATCCTTTGGATATACATATAATGGACTACGGGATGGTATCCCGAGAGATCCACCGGACAGTTGAGAAAATGACTACAGGACGGTATCCTAAGAGATCCTCATTGTTACCACTGTTATTATGCTGTACATATTCTGTGTTTACTCTGTTCTTATGCTGTACATATTCTGTGTTTACTCTGTTCTTATGTTTACTTATCGCCTTGTTTGACCTGACTTACTTCACTGTTGTAATCATTATTACTGTCTGTTTCCATACTGTAAATTCCTATTATATTGTTTGACCTCAGTAGGGCCCTGACCTTCCTCGTCACTACCCGACCGAGGTTAGGCTTGGCAATTACTGAATACCGTTGTTGTGTACTCATGCCCTTTCATGCACATGTTTTTCATATGCAGATCCAGGTACCTCCACCCAGGCGCACTATCCCCGAGGATGAGGGACATAGCAGAGACTTCGAAGTACATCTGCCGCGTCTACAGACCATGAGTCTCTATCTTATTCCAACTTCTGTAAAAAGTTTATCCTTCCTTATAGTTGTATAGATATTCTGGAGTTAGAGTAGTGTATTATATTCTGTTAGCATGTGGTTCCCGTGAGTTTTCGGGTTTCGGGGTAATATTGTAGATTTCCGTATTATTTTGGATAGTATATGCCAAGTGGCATTTATATACAGTCTTTCCTTTAGATTTTTCAGCTTTCTTTCACTTAATTAATTCTGCAAGTTATGTTGATATTCCGCATTGCTAGGCTTACCTTGTTATAGGAACTAGGTACCGTCATGACATGTTCACGGAGGGCGAACTGGGGTCGTGACAAGTTGGTATCAGAGCTCTAGGTTCACAGGAGTCACGGAACACAGGCCAGTTTTTAGAGTCTCGCTGATCGGTACGGAGATGTCTGTACTTATCTACGAGAGGTTTTGTAACTATTTAGGAAAAATCTTCACTTCATTGAATTCCTTGTCATGCAATATCTTTTGACATCAATTCTAAACCTCTATTTTCTATTCTCTAACAGATGGTGAGGACACGTGCTACTCGGGACGATCAGGCACCCGTGCCCCCTACAGAAGCCCCCAGAGGCCGGGGCCGGGGTAGAGGTCGAGGACGCGCACGTGGTGCAGCGAGACAACCGGCGCGAGCTGCCGCCGAGGTACCACCAGCAGATCCAGTCGAGGTTCAGACACCTGCCAAGCCTACTGCCACTACTACTCCAGCTCTTCAGGAGACATTAGCTCAGTTTATGTCCATGTACACCACTCTGGCTTAGGTAGCGTCTCTTCCCCTTGCTGCAACCACATCTTAGACCGGGGGGGTGGGGGAGCACAGACTCCCACCGCCCACTCCTGAGCAGCGAGTTCATGTGGAGTAGGTCCCAAAGATCAGTCATTTATCGCCTGTAGTGCCAGCTCAGCCCGAGGAGGGGTCAGCTGCTTCAGAGGACGAGGAGCGGAGACTTGAGAGGTTCAAGAAGTATGACCCTCCGGTATTCATGGACTAGCATTAGATGATGCCTTGGGGTTTCTAGAAGAGTGTCACCGTATTATTCGCACTATGGGCATAGCCGGATCTAGTGGGGTTTCCTTTACTACCTTCCAGCTTCGCGGAGCCGCCTATGATTGGTGGCGCACCTATGAGTTAGGCTGTCTGGAAGAGGCTGCTTCACTGACCTGGACCCAGTTCTCAGATATGTTCCTGAGAGAGTTTGTTCCTCGGAGCCTCAGGGACGCATGGCGCGCAAAGTTTGAGCATTTGCGCCAGGGTGGTATGACAAATTCAGAGTATTCTATCTGTTACATCAGATTGGCTAGGCATGCACCAGTTTTGGTTACTGCCGTTCGCGAGAGGGTTCGTCGGTTCATTGAGGGTCTTGTCCCACCCATCAGATCTAGCATGGCTCGAGAGTTGGATATGCACATTCCTTATCAGCAGGTAGTAAGCATTGCTAGGAGGATCGAGGGTATGCTCGCTAAGGATCGAGAGGAGAGGGAGGCCAAGAGGTCTCAAGGGTCGGGCCAGTACTTTGGTTCCCGTACCCCAGCAACACGTCATCATGGTAGGGGTTATATGGTCCGCCTAGTTCATTCAGCTCTTCCAGCAGCCAGCGGTACCCCCGCTCCACCCAGGCCTCAGGAGCCTTACTATGCACCTCCAGTTTCTAGCGCGCCTCCTGCACGGGGTGCTTTCTGAGGTCAGTCTAGCGGACCTGGCCCTATCCAGTCACAGCCACCACGTCCTCCCAGAGCTTGTTTCAAGTTTGGCGATACACGCCATGTGGTTTAGGACTGCCCCAGACTTGGTAAGAGTGCATCTTTATAGACTTTTCAGCCACAACGTGCTCATCAGAGTTCTCAGGCCATGATCACTGCTCCAGCTGCTAACTCATCTGCCCAGCCATCCAGGGGCGGAGGTCGGGGAGGTAGAGGTCGCCCTCGAGGGGGAGGCCAGGCCAGATATTATGCTATTCCTGCTCGTACCGAGGTTGTTACCTCCGACTCTGTCATCACAGGTATTATACTGGTTTGTCACAGAGATGCATCAGTTCTATTCGATCCAGGCTCCACATAATCTTATGTGTCTTCTTATTTTAGTCTGTATTTGGGTATAGCCCGAGATTCTTTGGGTTCTCCTATTTATGTTTCTACTCCTGTGGGAGGTTCTCTTGTTGTGGACCGCGTTTATCGGTCATGTTTGGTTACTATTCGTGGTTTTGAGACCAGTGCGGATTTATTGTTACTCGATATGGTGGATTTTGATATTATCTTGGGCATGGACTGGTTGTCGCCCCATTATGCTATTCTTGATTGTCACACCAAAATTGTGACACTGGCTATGCCAGGTATTCCGCGTGTTGAGTGGAGTGGTACTTTATATAACACTCCCAATAGAGTTATCTCTTTTCTTAAAGCTCAACGTATGCTTGAGAAGGGGTGTGCCGTGTATTTGGCTTATGTGAGAGATGTCAAGGTTGATACCCCTTCTGTTTATTCAGTTCCAGTGGTACGGGATTATCCCGATGTGTTTCCTGTTGATCTTCCAGGCATGTCGCCCGATAGAGACATTGATTTTGGCATTGATTTGTTGTCGGGCACTCATCCCATTTCCATTCCTCCGTACCGTATGGCTTCTCCTCAGTTGAAGGAGTTGAAGGATTAGTTACAAGAATTGCTTGATAAGGGTTTTGTTCGACCCAGTGTTTTACCTTGGGGTGCTCCTGTCTTGTTTGTGAAGAAGAAAGATGGTTATATGCGCATGTGTATTGATTATCGCTAGTTAAACAGGGTTACAGTGAAGAACCGTTATCCCTTGCCTCGTATTGATGATTTATTTGACCAGCTTCAGGGTGCATAGGTATTTTCTAAGATTGATTTGCGCTCAGGTTACCATCAGTTGAAGATTCGGGAGTCGGATATCCTGAAGACTGCTTTTAGGACCCGGTATGGCCATTACGAGTTTCAAGTTATGTCGTTCGGGCTGACTAACGCCCCGCATCATTTATGCATTTGATGCACAGTGTGTTCAGGCCATACCTTGACTCGTTCGTCATTGTTTTCATAGATGATATTCTTGTTTACTCCCGGATTTGGGAAGATCATGAGCAGCACTTGAGGACAGTGCTTCAGACCTTGAGAGAGAAGAAGTTATATGCAAAGTTCTCAAAATGTGAGTTTTGGTTGAGTTCTGTGGCATTCTTAGGCCACGTGGTATCGAGTGAGGGCATTCGAGTGGATCCGAAGAAGGTAGAGGCCTTGCAGAGTTGGCCCAGGTCATCCTCAGTTACAGAGATCCGCAACTTCTTTGGCTTGGCGGGTTACTACCGCCGTTTTGTGGAGGGATTTTCATCGATTGCAGCCCTATGACTAGATTGACCCAGAAGGGTGCTGCATTTCAGTGGACAGAGGAGTGTGAGGCGAGCTTTCAGAAGCTCAAGACAGCTTTGACTACAGCCCCAATCTTGGTATTGCCTACTAGTTCGGGGTCTTATACAGTTTATTGTGATGCCTCACGAGTTGGCCTTGGAGCGTTGATGCAGGACGGTAGGGTGTTTGCCTACGCGTCTAGACAGTTGAAGATACATGAGAAGAATTACCCTGTCCATGACCTTGAGTTAGCTTCCATTGTTCATGCCTTGAAGATTTGGCGTCATTATTTGTTCGGTGTGCCTTGTGAGATTTATACTGACCACCGGAGTTTGCAGCACATATTCAGGAAAAAGGACCTAAATTTGCGCCAGCGTAGATGGTTAGAGTTGCTAAAGGACTATGACATCACTATATTATACCACCCGGGGAACGCCAATGTGGTGGCCGACACCTTGAGTCGCCGGGCGGAGAGTTTGGGGAGTCTGGCATACCTTCATGCAACTGAGAGGCCTCTAACCTTAGATATTCAGTCCTTAGCCAGTTAGTTTGTGAGATAGGATCTTTCTGAGCCTTGTCGGGTATTGGCTTATGTGGTTTCTCGATCTTCCTTATTCGACCGTATTAGGGAGCGGCAATATGATGATCCTCATTTACTTGTCCTCAGGGACACGGTCCAGCGCGGTGATGCCAGAGATGTGACTATTGGAGATGACGAGGTATTGAGGATGCAGGGCCGGATTTGTGTGTCCAATGTTGATGGTCTTCGGGAGTTGATCTTAACAGAGGCCCATAGTTCGCGGTATTCCATCCATCCGGGTACTATGAAGATGCATTAGGATTTGAGGCAGCACTATTGGTGGCAAAGGATGAAGAAGGATATAGTAGAGTTTGTAGCCAAGTGCCTCAATTATCAGCAGGTCAAATGTGAGCATCAAAGACCGGGAGGGTTACTTCAGCAGATTGAGCTTCCAGAGTGGAACTGGGAGCGGATCACCATGGACTTTGTGGTTGGATTTCCTCGGACTTCGAGGAAGCATGATGCTATTTGGGTTATTGTTGATCGACTGACCAAATCAGCCCATTTCATTCCGCTACTGACTATTTATTCATCAGAGCGGTTGGCAGAGATATATATTCCGGAGATCGTTCGTCTGCATGGTATTCCAGTTTCTATTATTTCAGATAGAGGTACTCAGTTCACTTCACGTTTTTGGAGAGCCGTTCAGCAGGAGTTAGGTACCAGGGTGGAGTTGAGCACAGCATTTCACCCCCAGAAGGACGGACAGTCCGAGCGCACTATTCAGATTCTTGAGGATATGCTCCGTGCGTGTGTGATTGAGTTTAGAGGGTCTTGGGATCAGTTCTTGCCATTGGCAGAGTTTTCTTACAACAACAGTTATCAATCCAACATTCAGATGGCGCCGTATGAGGCTTTATATGGTAAGAGGTGCAGATCTCCAGTGGGTTGGTTTGAGTCGGGTGAGGCAAGGCTATTGGGCACAAAGTTGGTTCAGGATGCATTGGAGAAGGTCAAGGTGATTCAGGATAGACTCCGTACAGCTCAGTCCAGAAAGAAGAGTTACGCGGACGGAAAGGTTCGTGATGTTTCATATATTGTTGGAGAGCGGGTTTTGCTTCGGGGTTCGCCTATGAAGGGCGTTATGAGATTTGGGAAGAAAGGGAAGTTGAGTCCGAGGTTTATTGGCCCTTTCGAGATATTGAGGCGTGTTGGGGAGGTTTCTTATGAGCTTGACTTACCTTCCAACTTGGCAGGAGTTCATCCAGTATTTCATGTTTCGATGCTCCGGAGGTATCACGGTGACCCGTCTCATGTCTTGGATTTCAGCTCAATCCATTTGGACAAGGATCTATCATATGTTGAGGAGCCTGTAGCTATACTGGACAGGCAGGTCAGAAAGCTCATGTCGAAGAACATTGCTTCAGTAAAAGTTCAGTGGCGAGGTCAGCCGGCCAAGGAGGCGACCTGGGAGACCAGCAGGATATGCGCAGTTGTTACCCTCACCTTTTCTCTACTTCAGGTATGTCTTTATGCTCGTTCGAGGACGAACAAATTTTAAAGTGTAGGAAGATGTGACGACTCGGTCGTTTGTCTTAATAATTAACGCCCCGATCCCCTATTAACTATTTTTCCCAAGTCTATTTCTGCTTAATTGAATTGTCGGGACGCTCGGTGTTGTGTTTCGGAGAGTTTTGGGACATTTAGTCCCTAAATGAGAGCTTAAGTGTTGGAAAGTTGCCCATAGTCGGAGCAGTGTGAAGATGGCCTCGGAATGGAAATCCAATGGTTCTGTTAGCTCTGTTAGGTAATTTCGGGGTTGGGAGCGTGTTCGGAATGTATTTTGGAAGTCCGTAGCTCATTTAGGCTTGAAATGCCGAAGTTTGAATTTTTGGAGTTTCCGGTCCAATAGTGAATTTTTTGTCCGAGGGTCGGAATGGAATTCCCGAAGTTGTCCTCCATGTCATTTGGGATGTGTGTGCAAAATTTGAGGTCATTCGGATAAGTTCAGACGTGTTTCGGCGTCGGGTGTAAATTCGGAATTTTCTTAAGTTTCTAGGGTTGAACCTATGCCTAATCGATGTTTTTGATGTTACGAGACGTGTTTTTAAGGATCGACCTAGTTCAAATATGGTGTTAGGGTTGGTTAGTGGTTTTTGTTGAGGTCCTGGGGGCCTCAGGGTTGTTTCGGATGCATATCGGGTCAAATGGGAAATTTGTTGTTGCTGAACCAGGCTCTTCTTGTGTCTTCGCACCTGCGAAGGTTTTTCCGCAGGTGCGTACTCGCAGGCATGGTGGACTTTTGTCGCAGGTGCGATAGGGGAGTTTTGGCCAGTGTTCGCAGGTCCGACCTAGGTTCCGCAGATGCGGGACCGCAGGCGCGACCAAACGACTGCAGGTGCGGCCCTAGTGCTTTTTAAGTGACTTTCGCACCTGCGATGATTTTTCCACAGGTGCGGTGATCGATTCCGTAGGTGAAAATTGCCTGTTTTTTTTATTCCAAAAATCCGAGAGTTCATCTGATTATTCTAAAAATCGGGTAAGAGCTCAAGAAGTGGGAATTTTCTATGGGATTTGAAGAGAAAGATCATAAATTTTGGCCATTTGGAGTCGGATACTCGTGGCAAACGTGTAGTTTCAAGTTGATTTTGAGCCGGTTCGAGGTAGGTGGCTTGTCTAACTTTGTGTGGGAGATCTGTCCCCTTAGGATGTGATGTTTGGTAATTGAATGCCTTGTACGTGAGGTGACGAGCGCATACTTGTGCTAATAGTTGAAAATCCACTTTTACTTTAAATATTTAGACTGAGTTCCTTTCTTACATATTTTATTCTACTTGCAATCATAGTCTATGTGAGCTTAGAAAGGCATGCCTAGCTTCCCTAAATTGCCTGTTTGCTTAGATTGGCTTAATTGTATTACATGAAACATGTTAGGCTAGAATTTAATTGTTGCCTTGTATTTTTGCACTCTAATTCCGAATGTTTTCTTGTTGTGCCCTACTTATTTACTTTAAGACTACGGGACGGTATCCCGGGAGATCCCTGTTGGTTGATTTCCCAATGCACACGCAAGTGTACGTGGTCGAAAAGTAATATAGGATTTTA
>ML316908.1:0-34169 GCA_005239505.1 Nicotiana paniculata | reverse complement strand
TGAGTGGTTGCGCCCTTCCTATATTATCACCCACTAAATTCGGAAAGTCTTATTTGCGGTAAAGCTAGTCAATCAGCAGTGCAGTCGACGGTTTTGTACCTTCCCCCCTTGAGTTGTCTGCTCAAGGGTGCCGGTCAAAAATCCCATAGAAACCTTACTCTATTTCACTATTGAATGCATCATGGTCAAACCTAGTCAAGCTAAAGTGTCGTCCGCACGATAGCTTTTAAGATAGCCTTATCCAAAAGTCCACCGGGTTTTCCTAAACCCAAACGGACGCCCTCACGTTCTGTGCATTTATTTGCAGAAAAAATGAGGCACGGAGTCCCCAGATTCGGCATGGTATCCAATATTAACCCAAGACTATTGAGGTGGTGGGAGGATCTGCAATCTAGCGACAAAGTTATCATCACGAAACACTTGGGTAATCTACCGTCTCTCCTCCAGCCCAACAAAATGATAATAGAGGCTGCCACCCTGTTCTTGGATCGTGATAGGTCCGTGTTCCACTTTGGGAACATCGAAATGGCGCTTTCGATAGAAGAGATAGGAGGGTTGGCCAACCTAGTATGGGAAACTCCGGGGTTGTTGATGCCTGAGAACCGCAACGGCAAAAGTTTCCTCAAAATGATGGGTCTGACAAAGGACGCAGAATTGGTATGTTTGGAGGATTCGTACATTCCTTTTGACTACTTGTATGAAAGGTATGGCTACAGCAAATCATATCGTACCTACCTTGACGAGTTTGCTATCACCTCTCTGGGACACGTCCATCATCGAGTGTTCGTGTATATGGTATGATTTTTGGGTTTGATCGTGTTCCCGATGTAGAAGGAAAGGATCCATACCAGGCTAGCCATGGTAACTAAGACCATAATGGAAGGGGTAAATGGGAAAGATTTCAGCATTGTGCCCATGATCATTGCAGACATATATCGGGCCTTAGAAAGGTGTCAACAAGGAGCAAAGCATTTCGAAGGTTTCAATTTATTACTTCAACTCTGGCTCATGGAACATCTCCAAGAAGGCGAATATTGACAGGACATTCACCGCAGAATGTGGGATGACCACATCGCTTTCCATCACCCAAAGCGAATGAATTATATCCCTGACATGTTCGCTCAGCCTGAAAATATTGAGGGATGGGTTGATCTTTTTGATAACTTGACTGAAGAACAGGTTCAATGGATGTTTGAATGGCTTCCAACAGATGAGTTCATCATTCGATCCCGAGACGCATCATTTCTGATATTGATTGGTCTAAGGGGGACATACCCTTACGTCCCTCTTCGAGTTATGAGGCAAGAAGGAAAGAAGAAATTCATCCCTAGGGTCGATAAGATGATCCATCTTCAAGCTAACTTTCAAAATAATGACAGTCCTCACAAGTGACAAGCTCAACACTTGTGGCACTGCAAGGTTATACTTGGGAAAGACACTATCGAGCAAGACAGGTATCACGCCGGTTGTACCCCTTTCTATCTTGGTTGGTTAAAAGATGATTTGGGTGGTCAGAGAAAATCGAGGTACGTCCAAGGTCACAGGGTTATAGATGAAAGGGCCTAGGCAAAAGTCAAATACAACCAACTACGAAAAAGGATACGGAAAAGTGAGGATGACCACTACAAGATGCATGAGTCCAACAAAAAACTGATCGAGGAATTGAAATACATGGACATCAATGCCAACAAGAGGCTGGGGTAATTGTAATGAGGTATAGTCGAGCTGGAAGAAAAGTTCATCAAAAGAGTTGAAGATTGTCAAAAGGCTGAGGGAGCTACAGGGGATACCTAGCCAGAACCTACCTATTGCTTGGACTTCGCGAGCTGGGAAAACTGTACAAGAAAAGTAAAAATGTTGCTCATGTGTACTGTGTGTGGAGGAATATTTGAGCCTTTATCTGTTTTCTATGCTTTCCTTTATATGCAGTCTTACTTGTTTTGTTGTCTATCGCCTTAGAATTCTACCTTTAAAACCTGAGGGTCTGCCTAGCACCTCCTTTTAGGATAGGAGTCCTAATTTCCTTCGGGACTAATAGGAAGGGACGGGTAACAGCATGCAATAGAGGTCGAGACCAACACTCATTTTAATAACCTCACGGGTTGGGAAGGGTAGAATATGGATATGATGACCGGTGCGTTAATACCACGTGTAGCCTATCTTCGAGGAGTAATTACCGGGTATTGCATTGATGTGATCCATATTATTATAAACCTAGGACACCTTTATATGCTAGCTCGTAATTTCTTTTCAAAAGCAAATCTTCTTTACTGTTTTCTAAACATCTACATTCTTAAGACTTAAATCCCCTTTTATTTGAGCCTTCACTTGTTATTACGTGATTCTATCCATGTTCTGAAATTTCACTAGAAGTACTGCCTTAGGATAAATAAGCTATAATCATGTCTCATCATGCTATACACGTAAAGATCCTGTTCTAGGTGAACAGCCATAAAAAATATGTCACCTATGCTATTCCTGAAATTGGCATAATGCTATGATTCTATGTGCATTTAGAAGTCTTGTTTAAGTTATTACGCATCATGCTGCATTAGATATCATGCTATAGGATCGTATCTGTTTAACTGCATTTAGTCTAAACACAGAACAGTCCCATGTTCTCAGCAACTGGTAATTAGTCTTTGTACATCTTCACACCTAGAATCGCATGTCATTAGCTATAAAAACTTAGAGTCATTAACCAATCTAAATAACGGTTGCATGTTATCCTACACCTAGGCAAGCCTTAGGTAATTAACTAAAAATAATAAAAAATCAGAATTGTCTTTGTGATCGTGTTTAACTGTCAGTATGCTTAAAACCAGTAGGCAAGCCTGATTAAGACTTCCTCTCTGAGTTATGCAATAATATGTCTATAACCTAGATACCATGCTTTAGGATTCTAAATTATATGAACCTTAATTGTGTATGATACATGATGCTCATGTGTACTGTGTGTGGAGGAATACTTGAGACTTTATCTATTTTCTATGCTTTCCTTTATCTGCAGTCTTACTTGTTCGTTGTTTGTCGCCTTAGAATTCTACCTTTAAAACCTGAGGGTCTGCCTAGCACCTCCTTTTAGCATAGGATTCCTAATTTCCTCTGGGACTGATCGGAAGGGACGGGTAATATCATGCAATATAAGTCGAGACCAACACTCATTTTAATAATCTTATGGGGTGGGAAGGGTAGAATACGGATATGATGACCGGTGCGTTAATACCACGTGTAGCCCCTCTCCGAGGAGTGATTATCGGGTATTTCATTGATGTGATCATATTATTATAAACCTAGGACACCTTTATATGCTAGCTCGTAATTCCTTTTCAAAAGCTAATCTTCTTTATTGTTTTCTAAACATCTACATGCTTAAGACTTAAATCCCCTCTTATTTGAGCCTTTACTTGTTATTTGCTAGTTGTACAAATTCACGAAATCATTTTGCCGGGAACCACACTTGTGGATCCTGAAGGGTGCCTAACACCTTCCCTTTAGGATAATTTCAAGCCCTTACCCAAATCTCTAGTTAGCAACGTAGTTATAATTGAACCACTTAGGTGCTCTAACGCACCGTTAAAATTGTTAGGTGGCGACTCTTCAAAATTTGCAAACTCATTTCCCCAAAGGAACGAGTTTTCCCAACTAATTTCATAAACCCGATACCGCGAGGAAAAAGGGAGAGCGACAGCATGGCGACTCTGATGAGGATATCCAGGCTTTTACCATTTTAAATTGTATCGTGAATTTGTGCCTTTGTTTTAAATACTTGCACCCTTTTCCTATTCCCTTTTACATGCAATTAATTGTTTACTTCGGGTATTTATTTTTCTTCAAAAATGAAACTGACATGTCTCTTTGTTTCTTTTGTACTTTAAATCATTACTACTGTTTTTACCACTTTCTTTAACGTGCAAATACATGACAACTTGTTTTAATACTTATTGCATAAATCATCCTCAACATTCATACTCCACTCGTGCCAAACAAAATACTATAGCAACGCTTGATGAGTGGTTGTGCACTTCCTATATTATCACCCACTAAATTCGGAAAGGCTTATTTGTGGTAAAACTAGTCGATCAGCAGTGCAGTCGACGGTTTCGTGCCTTTCCCCTTGAGTTGTTCGCTCAAGGGTACTGGTCTAAAACCTCATAGAAACCTTACTCTGTCTCACTATTGCATGCATCATTGTCAAACCTAGTAAAGCTAAAGTGTCGTCCGCACGATTGCTTTTAAGATAGCCTTATCCGAAATTCCACCGGGTTTTCCTAAACCCAAACGGACGCCTTCACGTCTTTGCATTTATATGGAGAATTAAATGCTTCCTACTAACTATTGACGATAAATAGTCGAGTCCGGGGTAAGGGCCTAACTTTATTTGCTTTGCAGAAAAATTGAGGCACAAAGTCCCCAGATTTGGCATGGTCTCCAATATCCACCCAAGACTGTTGAGTTGGTGGGAGGATATGCACTCTAGAGACAAAGCTATCGTCACGAAACACTTCGATAATCTACCGTCTCTCCTGGAAATCCAGCCCAACAAAATGATAATAGAGGATGCTACCCTGTTCTGGGATCGTGAGAGGTCCGTGATCCGCTTTGGGAACATCGAAATGGCGCCTTTGATAGAAGAGATACGAGGGCTGGCTAACCTAGTATGGGAAACTCCGGGGTTGTTGATGCTTGAGAACCGCACAGGAAAACTTTTCCTCAAAAATGATGGGTCTGAAAAAGGACGCAGAATTGGTATGTTTGGAGTATCCGTACATTCCTTTTGACTACTTGTACAAAAGGTATGGCTACAGCAAATCATATCGTACCTACCATGACGAGTTTGCTATCCTCTCTGGGACACGTCCATCACCGAGTGTTCGTGTTTATGTATGCTTTTTGGGTTTGATCTCATTCCCGATGTAGAAGGAAAGGATCCATACCAGGCTAGCCATGGTAACTAGGACCATAATGGAAGGGGTAAATGGGCAAGATTTCAGCATTGTGCCCATGATCGTTGCAGACATATATCGGGCCTTAGAAGGGTGTCAACAAGGAGAAAAGCATTTCGAAGGTTGCAATTTATTACTTCAACTCTGGCCCATGGAACATCTCCAAGAAGGCGAATATCGACAGGACATTCACCACAGAATATGGGATGACCACATCGCTTTCCATCACCTAAAGCGAATGAATTATATCCCTGACATGTTCGCTCAGCCTGAAAATGTTGAAGCATGGGTTGAGCTTTTTGATAACTTGACTGAAGAACAGGTTCAATGGATGTTTGAATGGTTTCCAACGGATGAGTTCATCATTCGATCCCAANCCTGAAAATGCTGAGGGATGGGTTGAGCTTTTTGATAACTTGACTGAAGAACAGGTTCAATGGATGTTTGAATGGTTTCCAACGGATGAGTTCATCATTCGATCCCAAGACGCATCATTTTTGATATTGGTTGGTCTAAGGGGGACATACCCTTACGTCCCTCTTCGAGTTATGAGGCAAGCAGGAAGGAAGCAAGTCATCCCTAGGGTCGAGAAGATGAGCCATTTTGAGCTGACTTTCAAAATAATGACAGTCCTCACAAGTGCCAAGCTCAGCACCTGTGGCACTGCAAGGTTATACTTGGGAAAGACACCATCGAGCCAGACAGGTATCACGCCGGTTGTACCCCTTTCTATCTTGGTTGGTTAGAAGAGGATCAGGGTGGTCAGAGCAAGTCGGGGTACGTCCGAGGTCACAGGGTTATAGATGAAAGGGCCTAGGCATAAGTCAAATACAACCAACTGCGCAAAGGGATCCGGGAAAGTGAGGATGACCACTACAAGATACATGAGTCCAAGAAAAAACTGATCGAGGAATGGAAAGACATGGACATCAAAGCCAACAAGAGGCTGGGGTAATTGGAACGAGGTATAGTCGAGCTGGAAGAAAAGTTCATCAAAAGAGTTGAAGATTGTCAAAAGGCTGAAGGAGATATAGGGGGATACCTAGCCAAAACCTACCTATTTCTGGGACTTCGCTAGCTGTGAAAACTGTACAATGAAAGCAAGAATGCCGAGTCTATTTAACTGCATTTAGTCTAAACACAGAACAGTCCCCTGTTCTCAGCAACTGGTAATTAGTCTTTGTACATCTTCACACCTAGAATCGCATGTCATTAGCTATAACAACTTAGAGTCATTAACCAATCTGAATAAATGTTGCATGTTATCCTACACCTAGGCAAGCCTTAGGTAAATAACTAAAAATAAATTAAAAAAATCAGATCTGTCTTTGTGATCGTGTTTAACTGTCAGCATGCATAAAACCAGTAGGTAAGCCTGATTAAGACTTCCTCTCTGAGTTATGCAATAATCTGTCTATCACCTAGATACCATGCTTTAGGATTCTAAATTATATAAACCTTAATTGTGTATGAGACATGTTGTTTATGTGTACTGTGTGTGGAGGAATATTTGAGCCTTTATCCATTTTCTATGCTTTCCTTTATCTGCAGTCTTACTTGTTTGTTGTCTGCCACCTTAGAATTCTACCTTTAAAACCTGAGGGTCTACCTAGCACCTCTTTTTAGGATAGGAGTCCTAATTTCCTCCGGGACTGATAGGAAGGGACGGGTAACAGCATGCAATAGTGGTCGATACCAACACTCGTTTTAATAATCTTATGGGGTGGGAAGGGTAGAATATGGATATGACGACCAGTGCGCTAATACAACGTGTAGCCTCTCTTCGAGGAGTGATTACCGGGTATTGCATTGATGTGATCATATTATTATAAACCTAAGACACATTTATATGCTAGCTCGTAATTCCTTTTAAAAAGCTAATCTTCTATACTGTTTTCTAAACATCTACATGCTTAAGACTTAAATCCCCTCTTATTTGAGCCTTTACTTGTTATTTGCTAGTTGTACAAATTCACGAAATCATTTGGCCGGGAACCACACTTGTGGATCCTGAGGGGTGCCTAACACCTTCCCCTTAGGATAATTTCAAGCCCTTACCCAAATCTATGGTTAGCAACGTAGTTATAATTGAACCCCTTAGGTTCCCTAACGCACCGTTAAAATCATTAGGTGGCGACTCTTCAAAATATGCAAACCCCTTTCCCAAAAGGAACGAGTTGTCCCAACCAATGTCATAAACCCAATTCCGCGAGGAAAAAGGTGGCGCGGCAAGCCTTTCCTACCTGAATCATTCATAAACCAAAAAGGAATCACAACGTCATTTGTTAAGCTAGAGGGAGGTCAGTTATGAACATATAGACATGACACTAATCCATTCTCCCTTATATACATGTTTTCATAATTAAATCTCCCAAAATATGCATACAATTTACAATTTTAGTGGGAGAGAGTTAAAACTACCAGTTGATTCAACAACCACCCCGCCAAGCATACATGACCCACATAAATTTCTACGGAGCCTCTAAGCATCCAAAAAACAAACGTGATCCTGTCGGTGACAAGGACCTGACTATACGTCAAAATGTAACGACATGTAAACAAAAGAGCAGCAGCATATTCTACACACGACCCCGAAAGGAACGGAGCTCACCGAGACTGCTGTGGGAAGAAGGAGAAGAAGGCACCACTACCTGCGATCAGCGCTACCAGTTACAGAGCCACCTACATCCATTAAAAGATGTAGCGCCCCAGGAAAAAAGGGCGTTAGTACCATCGAATAGTACTAATATGTATGAACAAACTCTACTCTAAATAGAATAACAGTAAATCAGGTATGAAGACAGTCACAGGAGTCAAATAACACTTTACAGCAATAGAGAAAACACAAGTGGGGGTCACACAGTTTCTTATTTCATCACCTATCCTTTTGATTAATAATCTTTTAAAGCCAAGTTCCAAAATTTATAATGCCACTGTGTCCTTTTTACACGGAGTCTGATCTCGGCCCGACTGGCTAAGACATTCCAAGTGAGACATCACCAACATCATAATTTATATTCATATTTCCGATGTAAACCACCATGTATACAGCATGGCGTCCGATCTCGGCCCGATCGACTAAGCATCTCACTTTGGGACATCACCATTTCATTTATTTACTCAGTTCACATTTCATTTCCACCATTTATGCATAATTCTTGACACTTGGACACGTTTTACAATTCGAGTCGGATTCCCCTTTTTATCCGTTCAATAGCATCATCCTTCATATTAACGAGAACCAACATATAATGAATTGTACACATAATAGAAGGAGCATGTAGGATCAAAATTCACATTTTCAAGTAGCATGGTGACATGGTAGTCAACTAGAACAATTAAGAAACAGAAATGTTTCGACTCAACACATTAAAACAACCAATTTAAGTATGATCAAGTAAGGGAGTCATACCACCTATTCAGACACCAACGAGGTGATTCTACGAAGATTAGAGTTAGCCACACATACCTCGACCGGGTCTTATCCCTAATTCCTACGAAAACTTTCGGAATCCTTTGGCTCTTTCAATCTATTTGAAAAAATAGCACAATCAAATTGCAATTAGGAATTGGATCATAGTCCCAGCAAACTTGAGCATTACCCCTAGAATTATGATTTTTCTAAGGTCCCATCCCCCATTTATTTCTATCTTTGCTTTTAATTTCCCACACATAGTTTAGAACCTCATGCATGCAAGGTCCTTATCCTTATCTCCATGGACTACCTTACTAATGGACCATTTTAGCTAATCATGGAATTTAAAAGCTGGTGTGGTATAAAGTTACCTCTTAGAGTGAAGAAATTGGTATCATATTGGATTAGTTCCAAACTTTCAGTGGTGATGAAGGATCAATTTGATGGAATTGGGACCTTCTCTTTATAACTCTCTCTTTTCTCACTCTAAATTATCAAGAGATTGGTTTAAATTACTTTAAAATAGTGGGGCATGTGTTTTATATTGGTCTGGGGTTGGGTTTAAAAATAAGAAAATTGGATGCCCCGACACAGATATGCGGTCGCATATGCAACCGTAGAATGAGTATGCGATCTGCAAAGCTGCCGCGTGTCAGGACAGTAAATTTTTTGACCGGGTATGCGACCATTATGCGGCCCGCATACCTATTCTACGGTCGCATAATGCGCCGCAGAACTCCCATCGCAAAACTCCAAGGCAGATATGTGATGGATTATGGAGCCCACATGTGAATTATACGATCGCATTTTAGGCTGCATAATTGGCCTCAAATTTGGCCAGTTTTATGATTCACTCTGCGGCAATTATGCGGTCCGTAGAGTCATTATGCGACCGCATAATGGGCTGCAGAAATGCACTCTTTCGCGAAAGGGCGTTGTTCAATACAAAAGGTCTGAACCACGAAATAACAAAGGAATCTAACTTGGCACCATGAAATCCCAAGTTTTGGGTTAAGAATTTTACGGGTCCTTCATCCTTCCCCACTTAAGATCATTCATCCTCGAATGAGGGTAAAGGCTCACTTAGGTTCAGTCATACCATATGCCAAAAACCCAAATTTACCTAACTCCCAAATTTTCTGAAAATTTCACCAGAGTTTCCTTTGTAATTAGGCCCATCCACCTGCCAGAGAGCCTCTAAAACACATTTCAACAACCTTTATATGATCAGACGACACAAAAGAACATAAAATAACACCAACCGAGGCTTCATAAAGGACGTTTAACTAGGAAGGGAGTGTCTTTACATTAGCCGAACAACTAAAGCAAATATTTAGAGGAAATAACTTCATAAAACTATTACATGGCTATTCAAACAAATGAGGACACTTCCTTTTCATTTCATTCTCGGCTTCCCAAGTAGATTCTTCGACTTGCTGGTTTCGCCATAATACTTTTACAGACGTGATTTCTTTGTTTCTCAACTTTCGGACCTGTCTATCAAGAATAGCAACTGGAATTTATTCATACGAAAATTCTTCGTTAACCTTAATGGTCTCAACCGGCATAATGGAGGACGGGTCTCCAACTACCATCTTCAACATGGACACATGAAATACCGGGTGCACCAATGGCATTTCAGGGGGCAGCTCAAGCTTGTACGCTACCTGTCCTATCCTTTGAATGATTTCATATGGCCCGACGTACCTTGGACTCAAGTTCCCCTTCTTTCTGAACCGCATGACCCCCTTCATGAGAGATACATTCAAGAACACCCAATCATCTTTTTTGAACTCCAAGTCTCTGCGACGAACATCCGAATAGCATTTCTGGTGAGCAGTTTTCAACCGCTCCTTTATGATTTTAACCCTCTCTATAACTTGATGCACGAGGTCGGGTCCTATTAGTTTAGCTTCCCCAACCTCGAACCATCCAATCGGCGACCTACATCTCCTACTATACAAGGTATCAAACGGCTCCATCTGAATATTGGCATGGAAGCTGTTGTTATAATCAAATTCTATAAGCGGCAAATGATCATCCCAGCTACCCTTGAAGTCAAGAAAACAAGCACACAACATGTCCTCAAGCGTCTGAATAGTCCGCTTTGTTTGCCCGTCAGTCTGCGAATAGAAAGTCATGCTGAGATTTACCTGCATACCGAAACCTTGCTGAAACTTCTTCCAGAAATTAGCTGTGAACTGGGCCCCTCGATCGGAAATCATGGAAACTGGAGTGCCATGAAGCCTGACTATTTCCATGATATACAGCTGACCATACTATTCTGCAGTGTCAATGGATTAAATTGGTAAGAAGTGTGCTGATTTCGTGAGGCGATCCATGATCACCCAAATTGAGTCAAACTTGCAGGGAGTACGGGGTAATCCTACCACAAAATCCATATTGATCATTTCCCATTTCCACATCGGAATTTCTATAAGTTGTGCCAACCCATTGGGCCTTTGATGCTCGACCGTCACTTGCTGACAGTTTGGACATTTTGCCACAAAGTCCGCCACACCCCTCTTCATGTCATTCCTCTAATAAACGTCCTTGAGGTCATGATACATTTTCGTAGAACCTGGGTGCACGGAAAATCTAGAAGTGTGAGCTTCTGTCATGATCCTTTCTCGAAGACCATCCACGTCTGGAACACATAGCCGCCCCTGGCAACGTAAGGTGCCGTCATCCATGCTAAGAGAAAAAGTTATAGTCTTATGTTTATGAATCCCTTCCTTCAGCTGTACCAACATTGGATCATTGTTTTGATTTTCCTTGACTTCCGCCACAAGCGATGATTCTGCCCTGTTTTGTACTATGACTCCTCCCTCGTTAGAGTCCGCAAGATGAATTCCCAGCCTGGCCAACTGGTAAACATCCCGAACCAAGGGTCTTTGACATTCTTTTAAGTGAGACAAACTACCCATAGATTTCCGACTAAGAGCATCCACCACCATATTAGATTTCCCTGGATGATACAAGATGTCAATGTCATAATCTTTGAGCAACTCAAGCCACCTTCTTTGCCTCAAGTTTAATTCCTTTTGTTTGAAAATATATTGAAGACTCTTGTGGTCTGTGAATACATCCACGTGGACCCCATACAGATAATGCCGCCAAATCTTGAATGCAAAAACAACTGTCGCAAGCTCCAAGTCATGAGTTAGATAATTCTTTTTGTGATTCTTAAGCTGCCTTGAAGCATATGCTATAACCTTAACATGTTGCATTAATACACACCCAAAAACAACCCTAGAAGCATCGCAATACACCACAAACCCCTTTGTATCCTCTGGCAGGGTCAACACCGGCGCCGAGGGTAATCTTGATTTCAATTCTTGGAAACTCTTTTCACAAGCATCGGACCACTGATCTTGACCGCTTTCTACGTCAATTTAGTCAATGGAGAGGCAAGAGTGGGAACCCCTCCACAAAAATCCTATAATACCCGGCCAAACCCAAGAAACTGCGAATCTCTGTTGGAGTGGTAGGTCTAGGCCAATCCTTTACCGTCGCGATCTTTTGAGGTTCAACCTTAGTTCCTTCTCTGGAGATGACATGACCCAGAAACGTAACAGATTCAAGCCAAAATTCATATTTGAGAATTTTGCATACAATTGATGTTGATGAAGAGTCTGCAGAACTGCCCTTAGGTGGTCGGCAGAAATGCCCTATCACAAAGGAGTCGAGAAACGACTTGAAGACTCAATTCATAAGATCCTTGAAAGCTGTCGGGGCATTTGTTAACCCGAAAAACATTACCATAAATTCAAACTGCCCATACCGAGTTCTGAAAGTTGTTTTCGGAATATCCTGCTCCTTTATCTTTAATTGATAATACTCGGATCGAAAATCAATTTTGGAGAAGAACTTAGCACCTTGTAATTGATCAAACAAGTCATCTATTCTAGGAAATGGGTATTTGTTTTTTATTTTGACCTTGTTGAGTTTCCGGTAGTAAAATACACATCCGAAGTGATCCATCTTTCTTTCTGACAAAGAGAACCGGTGTGCCCTAAGGCTACACACTCGGTCGGATGAAACCTTTATCTAGCAAACCCCTCAGTTGTTCCTTCAGCTCTATCATTTCTGCCACTGTCATTCTATAAGGTGGAATGGATATAGGTTGCTTGTCTGGCATCACATAGACCCCAAAATAAATTTCCCTGTCTAGAGGAATTCCAGGGAGCTCATCCGGAAAGACATCGGAGAATTCATTCACAATCGACATAGATTCAAGGGTAGGAACCTCAGTTGTGGTGTCCGCAACTCGGACCAAGTGATAAATGCACCCCTTCCTGGTCATCTTTGAGGCCTTAAGGTAAGAAATAAACCTAACTTTCGGCATAACACTATTGCCCTCCCACTCAGCAACTGGCTTGTTAGGGTAGGCACCTCAGCAGTGGTGTCCGCAACTCAGACCAAGTGATAAATGAAACTTTTCTTGATCATCTTTGAGGCCTTAAGGTAAGAAATAAACCTACCTTTCGGCATAACATTATTCCCCTCCCACTCAACAACTGGCACCACGAAATCCCAAGTTTTGGGTTAAGCATTTTACGGGCCCTTACAGTTTTTGTTAAAAATAATTCTTGTGTTTACTTTTATCATCTAGAACTTGCCCAGTTGATCTTTCAATGCTCATGTTAACTATTTTTGGTTGGATGGATGACCCTATCTATTCTTTTTTATCTTTGAAAAATCTCTTTAGCCTTTCGAGCCTAACATTGCATAAATATTATCACTAGTTTACCCCATTTGAGCCTTTAACCTTTTCTTTGGATACCTCATTACAAACCTTTACCCTTTTGTGAAATAATTCCCGTTTTTTAACCCGTCCCTCCTTGAATTTTAAGAATGAGGCTAAAATCCTGAATTGGGGGTATTGGTGTTAATTTGAAAATTGGTAAGGTTGTACATTGTGTGTAGAGACATATACCTAAAAGTTGTTTATATGAAGATAATCAAGCTCCAAAAAAAGTATTTGTATTAAAAACAAATATGGAGTCTTGAGAAAATTATAGAGGTACTTTAAGGTGGTTCTACTTTGGTCACTAGATATCAATAAAGGTTGTGTGGTTTGAAAAGAAGCAAAGTGCAAAAAAAATACAAATGTGAGTAGGCGTTCAAGGAGGGTGTAGTCACTTGTATCCCAAATGCTTATCATATCCTTCCCTAAGCCTACATTACAAGCTTAAAAAGTCCTTGTGGGATCTCCAACCGAATTTTTTTGAATAGGCGGCGAATTAAAATAAGGGCAAGCTTATGGCATGATATTTTGTAACACTTGAAATTCTTTGTTGAGAGTGAGTGTCTTTGTGCATTTGTCCATTGTGTTTTTATTGTAAATAAGGTGATTTTGGAACTATATTTCTTGTGAGGGCACCTGGATTATGATGGATTGGTGACATTGATATATTCCGAATTGAGTAAAGTGAGCATATGTAGTAGACTAGTGCTTTTGAGTCACTTCTTGAGGCTTGGATGTTGTCACTTGATTATTTTGAAACTCCATTGCATTCTTGAGATTGTTTTAAATGGGGAGTTATTTGGTCGAGATTCACATGTTTGCGCCTAATTATTAGTACCAACCAAATCCATCAGTGTTATGGTTAAGTGGAGAATGTGATTTGGAAAGGATAGTAATGCTAATTGTGCTTTAAATGGTAAGACCTCATTGAATATTTAATTTTGATTTGCTTGAGGACAAGCAAAATCTTTATGTTGGGGTGTTGATGAGTGGTGATTTTACCATTTATTCTAGTCTCTTTTATTATGTTTTTGTGTCCTTTAATTATAAAATGAGGTGATTTATGGTGTACATTGCTAGATTTTCGGGTACAATAAGTCTTGAAGAGAGTTGAGATTAAATGGAGCAGAATTGAGAAAACATGGTTGAACAATTGCAAAACTGCTCCCAGTGATCACGCACCTGCGTGAGAATCAGCGCTTCAGAGGACGTGCATCTGCGAGTATAACACCGCATCTGCAGAATAGACATCTTTCCCAGGAATTGCATCTACGATGGGCCATCTGCATCTGCGGTGGCGGTAGTGCGGAATATGTCTGCTCATGCGTATGCGCTTCTCCTCTTCATGGACCGCTTCTGCGGAAGTCCACTATTTGCTCATCGTCACTTCTGCGTGCAGCACTCCGCATTTGTGCAGCCGCACCTGCGAGGATTCTTCCGAAGGTGCGGCCAACGGGATTCAGATCTGGGCAGGATTGACATTTAACATTTTCTCCATTCCAAATCAACAAATACACGAACTAGCTTATTGGAAACACATCTTCGGCTTATTTTTCTGTCTCTTGACTAGAGAAGACAAGTTTGGAAGCTAAGGTTCTTACACACACACTTTGATCTTTAAGATTTGAAGCTTTTGATTGATAATTTCTTACCCATTTATGTTCATTTCTTCATTTCCTTGTTCTGTATTGTATATCTAAGTGTCTAGTATTTTTTCCAACACTTGAATGTTGTTTATGAGAATATTCTTATTTAAAGTGTCGATTAATTATCTATTTTTATTTATTATGAAGTGAGTTATTGTTTCCTTAATTATTCTTGTTCTTTAATGTTTCAAAAGAGATTAGCTAACCCTATGAGTCGCCCATTTACTTTGAGTTAATTTTGGTAAATATAATTTGGGGTAAGAAAAGATTAATTAACAAGAACTTTGATTAATTAACAAGAACTTGAGGCTTTAACCTCACTTTAGAGATTCTACCTACGGATAGGATTGAACTACTTGTAGCCATATTCGGGTGTGCTTAATATCTTAATTGTTTTAGGAATAATTCAATTAGGAAGTCTTGTTAGTATTCGGAAGAAGCTAATATAGAATTATTACTCGAGGCTTATTAACATAAAGTCGCACATATTTGTAAAATCGTGAAATACATTGGATCGTTACTTGAGTGTAATTTCCTGTGTATCCATGCTTGTATTCATTGATCATTTTACTTGATTTATAGGTTAGTTTAGATTTTCTCAATTAGTTATAATTATTTTCTCAAAAAATTTCGAAGTGTTTGTCTTATCATAATAAGCGATAATTTTCTTACACGCCTAATCGCCTACATATTGTTCTCTATGGGATTTGACTGCGACTCATAGCTGGGTAAATTATATTACATGTGACCATGTCCATTTACTTTTTAGTAGTAGATTTGGATGTCATCAATCATTTCTTGTACTCATGCATACATCCCTACCTGATTATTTCTCTGCCCATGCACATTATATATGCTTATCTCTATTCATATGCATACACCACTATATATGGTTCTCTTATACCGGTTGGAGTTATGGAACGTGAGTTGTCCATGCAGTTTAGATAATTATATTATGAGGTTCTGCCATGCAGTTATTGCAATATTGATGTTTGAGTATGGCACATGAGTTGTCCATGCGGGCAGAAATTATTATTGACATGTGAGTTATTCGACGCACGTGAGTTGTCCGTGCGAGTGATAATATTATTGAAACGTGAGCAACACATGAGTTGTACGTGCAGTTCTTGGATTTGGATTCGTCCCTCTAGATTCAGGTAATCACCCATTGCACCTTGGGCCCTAAGAGCGCAATGTGTGTGCGCGACGACCCAACTATTCGTTTTGTGTATTTGAGCCTTGTTTCACTATTTGATACTTCTTCTATATGTGTTTGTGATTTTGTGATTTGGGGGGTGGTTGGTTTGGCTTCATGAATGTTTGAGAGTGAATTGAGACATGTAGTCTCATTTTGGAATCTTAATTTCTAAGAGTTAACCAAGGATTAAATTTTGTATAAACAACCTCGGTTTGGTGGTATATTGATGGTTTCCATATGTTTGTATGGTAAATTTTACTTGGGCGTATGTTCGAAATTAGATTTGGAGGTTCCTAGGATGTTTTGGCTCTATTACTGAAAGCTGGAAATTTGTAGGATTGGAGAGTTCATAGGTTTGACCGAGAATTGACTTTGATGATATCAGAGTCGAATTATTGTTTCAAAACATACTATAGGTTCGTTATGTCATTTGAGACTTTTGTACAAAGTTTGTCTGGAATCCGGATTGGTTAGGCTTGAATCGGATGTTTGGTAGCAAGTTGGAAGTTCTTGATTTTAAGAGAGTGATTTTGATCCTCGATTATTTTTTATTTAATTCCTGGTGTTTCGGGTCTTTATAAAAATTTTGGATAAGTTATTGGGACTTTTTGGCATGATTGGACGAGGTCTCGGAGGGCTCGGGTGTAATTCAGGGTGGTTTCAGATCATTTTTCCTTTCTTTGGATTGTTGGTTTCTAATGCAGGTGGCTTTTTCGCTATCAGGGAGAGAGTCTCATGATCACGCAGTAGAGGAGTTGGAAGGCGAAGTTTACCCTTCGCATTTACGGGAGTGGAGTCGCATTCACGGATGGGTGAGGTATGTTGCTTCGCATTTGCATACAGGGGCCGAGTTCGCAAAAGCTTATGGTCGGGCAGGAAGATTTCCTTCGCATATGCAGGTGCGACACTTCGTTCGTGTAGGCTTAGCTAGGCATGGATCGTGATCGCAAGGGTCTCTATGCACTCGCAAAGAGGAGTTTCAGTTGGGAATATTTTTATCCTTCGTGATCTTGGAGGCTGTGTCGTGATCGCAATGAGCATAATTGGGCAGAATATTTAAGTTTAGATTTTGAAACTTTTACCCACTTTATCATATATTGAGCCCTATACTTCGAGATTGGGATATTTTTAAGAGACAATTTACTACATCATCGGAGTGAATTAATTTACAGTTAGATTTGGCTTATATCATTTTTCTATGGATTTCTAACTTAAAAGCTTGGATTTTAAATATATTTGGGGGGTTTTAACTATAATTTTGGAAAGTGAATAATCCTGATTTGAATCCTGATTCGAGTTAGTTTTTGGCCAAACTTATATATTTGAACTTGTATTGGATAATCGGGATTTGATAGTTTTGTTGGGTTCCGTGATGTGAGCTCGGTTGACATTTTGCTTGACTTTGTGTATTTGATTAAAGATTCAAACTTGATTGTTTGGAATTGATTCATATTGGTTTGTTTGACGTTATTGAGTAGAATTTAACTAAACTCGAGCCGTTTGGAGTTGAATTTTTGAATATTTTGTATCTTTTGTGATTTTTAGCTTACTGGACGGAGTTAAGTCTCTTGGCTAACTTTGTTAAGAGGGAAACCCCTAGGATTTGACTTGATTGTTACATGATTATAGCATTGGGGGTGGTGTATATATGTGGAGGTCAGTCGGGTGAAGGTCATGCCTGCTGTTATGCATTTCTAGCTAGACCCCGAGGTGGAGGCTTTTGACGCACTTATTACAGGTATTATTTCACTCTTTCACAGATATGCATCAGTTTTATTTGATCTGTTCAACATATTCCTATGTGTCATCATAGTTTGAGTCACATTTGTATTTGCCTCGTACTTGTCTAGATATTCCTGTTTATATATCTATCCATGTTAGTGACTCTATTGCGATGGATCACATGTATCAGTCTTATTTGGTTACCATTGGGGGCTATGAGACCAGTGTTGATTTCCTGGCATTGTGGATTTTTATGTGATTTAGGTATGGATTTTTCATCTCCATATCATGCTATTCTTGATAGTCACGCTAAGGCCGCAACGTTGGTTATGTCAGCGTTGCCAAGGTTGGAATGGAAGGTTCTCTTCGGCATACTTCTAGTGGAGTGGTTTTATTTCTGAAGGCTCAACGAATGATTGAGAAGGGTGTTTGGGGTATTAGCTTTTTGTCAGAGATGTTAGTGGTTATATACCTACTGTTGATTCAGTACCAGTAGTGAGGGAATTTCCGAATATATTTCCTGCAGACTTACCAGGCATGCCACACGTTAGGGATATTGATTTTGGCATTGACTTAGTGCCGGGAAGTCACCCCATATATATTACATTATATCATATGGCTCCAACATAGTTAAAGGAATAGAAAGAACAATTACAAGAGTTGCTGGATAAGGGGTTCATCAGGCTTAGTGTGTCATTGTGGGGTGTACCAGTGGTATTTGTAAAGAAGGATGGCTCGATGAGGATGTGCATTGACTACATGCAACATAACAAGGTTACCACCAAGATCAAGTATCCATTGCCTTGCATTGATGATTTATTTGATCCAGTTCGGGGTTCCAATTTATTCTCAAAAATTGACTTGAGATCGAGGTATAACCAGTTGAAGACTAGGGCTTCGGCCATTTATAAGACGGATTTCAGGATTCATTATGGACTTTATGAGTTTTTGGCGATGTTTTTTGGTTTGACTAATGCCCGAACAACTTTTACGCATTTGATTAACAATGTGTTCTAGCCTTAGTTGGATTCTTTTATCATTTTTTTCATTGATGATATCTTGGTATATTCCCGTTATGCTAAGGAGCACAAGCAACATTTGAGGATTGACCTTCAGATTTCGAGGGAGAAGAAGTTGTATGCTAAGTTCTCCAAATGTGAGTTTTAGTTGGACTCGGTGGAATTCTTTGGCCACGCGTTATCTAAAGATCAAGGTTGATCCAAAGATGATTGAAGTAGTTTAGAGTTAGCCTAGACCTGCTACCACTACTGAGATCAGGAGTTTCTTGGGCTTGGCTGGGTATTATTGTCACTTAGTAGAGGGTTTTTCACCTATTGTAGCTCCATTAACTATGTTTGACTCAGAAGGGTGCTCCTTTCAGATTGTCTCACGAATGCGAGGAGAGCTTTGAAAAGCTTAAAACTACTTTGACTATGGCTCTAGTTTTGTTATTGTCCTCGGGATCAGAGTTGTATACGATTTATTATGATACTTCGCGTGTTGGTATTGGATGTGTGTTAATGCAAAACGGGAGGGTGATTATCTATGCGTCATGCTAGTTGAATCCCCATGAAAATAACTACTCGGTGCATGATTTGGAATTAGCAGGTATTGTACGCACCCAAGATTTGGATCCATTACATATATGGCATGTCTTCTGAGGTGTATACGGATCATCGGAGTCTCCATCGTCTATTTAAAGAGATGTATTTAAAAATTTAAGGTAGTAGAGATTGTTGGAATTGTTGAAAGATTATGATATCACTATTATTTATCATCCGTAGAAGGCTAATGTGGTAGTATACGCCTTGAGTAGAAAGGTGGAGAGTATAGGGAGTTTGGCATTAATTCCAGCTGCGCATAGGCATTTATCTACGGATGTTGAGGCTTTGGACAATAGATTCGTGAGACTGGACATTAAGGCTCGCCAGTGATGATCCTCACTTGCTTATTCTTAAGGACACAGTGCAATGAGGTGGTGCTAAGGAGGTGACTATTGGTGATAATGGTGTACTGAGGCTTCATGGACAGATCTATGTTCCTAATATGTATGATTTGAGGGAGTTGATTCTTGGGGAGGCTCACAGTTCACGGTAATCGATCCACGCATGTGCTCCAAATATGTATCGTGACTTGAAGCAGCATTATTAGTGGAAGAGGATGAAGAAGGAGATTGTTGGTTATGTGCCACGTCGCCTGAATTGTCAACGGGTCAAGTATGAGCATCAGAGACCAGGTGGTTTGCTTTAGATTTTAGATATACCGGAGTGGAACTGGGAGCATATTATTATGGATTTCATGGTAGGGTTGCCACAGACCCTTTGGAGAAGGTGAAGTTGATTTAGGAGTAGCTTCGTACAACACAGTCCAGAAAGAAAAGGTGTGCGAATAGGAAGGTTTGCGATTTGGTTTTCATGGAGGGTAGGAGGGTTATTCTCAGTGTTTCGCCTATGAAAGACGTGATGAGGTTTGGTAAGAAAGTCAAGTTGAGACCTCGGTATATTGTTTCATTTGAGGTTTTGGAGAGAGTGGGTGAGGTGGCTTACATGCTTGCTTTGCCACCCAGCTTGTCGGGAGTTAATCCGGTATTTAATGTTTCCATGCTTCGGAAGTATCATGAGGATCAATCACATGTATTAGATTTGAGTTCGGTGCAGTTGGATGAAAACTTGGTTTAAGAGGAAGAACCAATGGCCACTTTAGATTGGCAAGTTCAGAAGTTGAGGTCGAAAGATGTTTCATTGGTGAAGGTTGTCACATCCTTTTTTCATCTTAACGACTCTTTAAAAGAGATAAAAAGTGGATTTTAAAGTTCAAAATGGTTTTCAAAATTGAAAAGTGACAAATATGTATTTTTAAAAGATTTTCAGAGTCGCCACCTGACATTTGGTTTCGGTGTGCCAAGTCACCATTTAAAAATAATTTTTCTTTTAAAACACGTTTGACTCTTAAACTAACTGCACCAGAAATTCTAGGTAAGGGGGTTCATTTGACTCGGGGAGAAGGTGTTAGGCATTCTCCAAGTCCCGTAATAAATACAGTTTCATACATGATCTAGTTAGCTTCTAAAAATATTCAAATTGAGGCAAAACACACGAAAAGAAAATAAACACAAAAAGAGGTTCGAGGTTGCCCTTACCAAAATAAAGGAAAATAAAAACAAAATAAAATTAAGTCCTAAGCTAACCTACACTATGCTTCCTCCATAGTTTCCGTCTTTGATCTTTCATTTACATATATTACGTGGCATTCCCTACTAACATAATAAACAGACAACCTCTAATCTTGAAATAAATGAAAAGTCCTAATATTTGCAGTAACGAAGCAGAAATGAAACATATCATATTAAACCCAATTCTCTTTAATTATGCTCAAACTCCACTGCCCTATTTTTAACTTTTAACTTAAACCATCCGGAAGCCCAAACATTGTTATGACCAAATTACAGCCCAAATCTAAATTGATTCATTCATCTCATGTTAAAACAAGTAACCTGAGCGATCATCTTTAACGTTTCCAATCAAATATGAAGGCCACCAAGAAATTAACCAAGAAGAGGCCTTATATGAACCAAAATTATTCTGAAATCTCATTAAGTAGTAAATCCCAGGTTTGAACCATAACAGGAAATAAAACTCGAACATCTGATAGGAACTCAAACAAAAGACCGCTATCGATCGGAAATCTCGCTTAAAAACCGGATTTCTTTTGACACAAGACTCGCGTAAGATCAGACCCGATAAATTTGGTACAGGTAAAGCCTTTGGTGGTTTTGTTCTTGGTCTTTAGAGGGTGATTGTGAGCTAAAATTTTAATTGGTTCTCGCTGAACAAAGATGAAAAATAATGATATTTACTCAGAGTTGCGGTGCTTTTTACTTTTATGGAACAAGTTTCTTAAAGATGGTGGTGTTTGGATGATATCTACGGCTAAAGATCTGATGGGTTTCAATGGAGAAAAATAAAGGTTAGCTATGATTGAAAGTCCAATTCTTAACAGTGAGAATAGGATTCAGATGATGCAGCGCAAGGAATTTTCTCGCTTAGTTCCTCTCTATCTCAAAATCCCTCTGGTTTTTCAATTCCCTTTCTGTCATGTCTGTTTATTGATCTAAGGATGAAGCTGAAATCGAATTTCCTTTTCCCCTTCTCCGCTGTCCGTTCTCTCCCTCCCCCTCTATTCTCTCATTGTCCCTGACTCCCCTCCCTCTGTTTCTAAACCTCTCGAGCTCAAAATGCCTACTCTCCAGCGCTGCTCCTAGGGTCCAAGAGATCAAGATTATATGTGGGATGTGGGAGTTAATATGGACCATTGGATTATTAAGGATGGATGGCTATGATTTAGAGATACAATTGGGCGGGTCAGTGGGTATGGGCAGGTTAAAGGGACTGATGGGCTTAAGTAAGATGGGTTGTATATTGGGCTGGGGTTTTGGAGGAGTGGGTTGTCCAAATTTGGGCCTTCTCTTGGAGTCTCTCAAACAAAAGATAGACAAGAAAAATTATCCAATTCTTTCTCTCTTTTTTAAAAAATAATAAAATGCTAATTGACCTTACTTAAAATAAATCTACATTAAAATAAAACTATATTTTTTCTACTTTTCAAATTTTATATCAAGGTAAAAATAGAAAATATAGATTAAATCATAATACACTTAAAATAATTTTACTACAAATTACGAATGACCTTAAATGAAATAAAAATAAAAATGAACACATAATCAAACTATTTTTTTTCTTTTTCAAATTTATGTTTACAAAATTTAAAATAAAAGTAAATTGCAATACAATTAAAATATATAAATATTTTAATTTGGTAATTTTAAAAGTTGTGCGGGACAAAAATTACGTGCTTGTTTCCCCTCTTTGCTTAGAAACACGAAGTGTTTTTAAGCAAATAATCGAGTAAGCAACGTAATTGATTTCTGACCTGACACTTATCCAGAGAAAATATAGATGGATAAAAGATTGTGACTGAGCCCTGGTATCTAAGCTGCCTTCATATCCTTGGCTATAAAGGAATTAGCCCACATGTAGTTCGGAAGCAGAAAAAATGGAGAAGGATACCGAGGTGGAGAGTCGAGTGAAGTGTCATCGAGGTTCCGGTCCGCGGTTCCTGCCATTACATATAAAATAATACAAAAGAAAAGAAAAATACAAGATCATATCTACTTTTTGTCTCGAATCTTCCTTGAATCTTCAACACATAACTGAAAATCAACCCTATTCTTCAGGTGGGCTCCTGCTGACTTGAACTTGAAGAAAACTAAGAGTTGACTCTGTTCTTCAGGCGGGCTTCCTTCTACTTGCACTTGAACTTGGAGTAGACTTGAGCTTGCAAACCTTGTTCTTCTGGTGAGCTCGTTCTACTTCTGATTAGAGCTAAACAAACTGGAGCTTGCCTGTATTCTTCAGGCGGGATCCTGCTGCCTCTGACTTGAACTTGAAAATTGAAAGTTGCCCCTGTTCTTCAGGCGGGCTCCTGATACTTCTGTCTTGAACTAAAAATTAAAAGCCGACCATGTTCTTCAGCTGAGCTCCTGACAAATTGAACTGGAAATTGACGGTTGACCCTGTTCTTCAGGCCGACTCCTGGTGCTTCTAACTTGAACTTGAAATAAGCTTTACTTTGAAGTAGGCTTACGCTTGTAAACCTTCATTTTCAGCTAAGCTCGTGCTTCTTAAACTCGAAAATTGAAAGTTGACCCAGTTCTTCAGGCGGGATCCTGCTGCTTGAACTTGAAAGAAACTAAAAGTTGACCTTGTTCTTCATGCGGGCTCCTGGTGCTTCTCTAATATGAACTTAAAATCAATTTCTGAAATATTGACCCGCGTTCTCCAGGTGGGTTCATGCAATCAAAACAACAAAATGAACAAAAAAAATTTGCCCCAATTTGCACTAGGAAGATCTGTGAGTTGTTAACAAAATTGTAAATCACCTATGCTATTGATGAAGGATGCAATGATGAAAGTAAAACTAAACATTCGACTAGGATGTACATCTCCTGTGAGTAAACCTAAGAAACTTAGACTAGGAAGTGCATCTCCTAAGAGTAAAACCTCCATACTTGGACTAGGAAGTATAACCTTAAAGACCCAAACTAGGAATTGCGTCTCCTAGGGGTGAAACTTGGATGAACCAAACTAGGAAGTGCGTCTCCTGGGGATGAACTCAAACGATCCAAACTTCAAGTGCGTCTCCTAGGGGTGAAATCTCAATTTATGAAGTGTGTCTCCTAAGAGTATAAGCTGAAAGACCTAGACTAGGAGTGTGTCTCCTAGGGGTGAAACTTGAATGAACCAAACTAGAAAGTGCATCTCCTAGAGGTGAACTTCAAAGACTCAAACTAATAAGTGTGTATCCTAGATGTGAGATTGAATTGGGCTTGACAAAAATAAAAATCTGACCCTATTCTTCAAGAGGGAACCCTGAACTCCAGAAAAGCAAAAGATTAACAACATAAGAAAACTAAGAACTGACCTTATTCTCCAGGTGGGACACCTGAACTTAAGAAAACCTAAAGATTAATATCTTAATGAAACTAAAATCGGCACTATTCTCCAAGTGGGACCCCTGTACTCAAGGAATCTTAAAGATTAACAACTTAAGGAAACTGAAAACTGACCATATTTCCGAGGCGGGACCCCTAAACTCAAGTAAATCTAAAAAATAACAACTTAAGAAAATTAAAAGCTGACCATATTCTCCAGGTGGGACCTCCGAACTCAAGGAAAACTAAAGACTAACAACTTAATAAAATTAAAAGCTGACCATTTTTTCCATGCGGGACCCATCAACTTAAGTATAACTAAAGATTAACGACTCAAGGAAACTAAAAACTGACCCTATTTTCCAGGCGGGAACCCTGAACTCAAAGACCACAACTGAAGAGAATTAAAAGTTGACCCTATTTTCCAAGCGGGACCTCTGAACTTAAGGAAAACTAAATATTAACAACTTAAGGAAACTAGAGTTGACCCTATTTTCCAGGTGGGAACCCAGAACCCAAGGAAAACTAAAGACTAACAACTTAAGAAAATTAAAAGTTGGCCCTATATTCTAGGTGGGACCCCTGAACTTAAGGAAACCTAATGATTAACGACTTAATGAAACTAAAAACTGACCCTATTTTCCAGGCGGGACCCCTGAACTCAAGGAAAACTAAAGACTAAAAATTTAAGAGAATTAAAAGTTGGCCCTATTTTCCAGGCAAAACCCCTTAACTTAAGGAAAACTTAAAAGTTAACGACTTAAGCAAACGAAAACTGACCCTATTTTCCAGGTGGGACCCCTAAACTCAAGGAAAAATAAAGATTACAACTTAAGAAAATTAAAAGCTAATCTTATTTTCTAGATGGGACCCCTGACCTTAAGGAAAACTAAAGATTAACGACTTAAGGAAACTAAAAAGTGACCTTATTTTGCTAGGCGGGGCCCCTGAACTTAAGAAAAACTAAAGACTCTTCCGACTATGGAGAATGGCTAGGCGGTACGATTCTTTTCCACTAGGAAAAATGCCTAAACTAGGGGAAAATTCATGGGAGGTAACGGTCTTCTAAACTAGGGGAATGTCTAGGAGGTACAAACCTTCTCAAACAGCCTTTGTGCTGACAAAATTTGGGCACGACACCCGAAATTTTCAATCTTCCAAGCTTTGATTGGGACATAGTCTTCATCTCTGTTTCAAACAAAGAAAACTTGTGAGTATAAAACATGGTGGTTGGTTTGTGGCCTTGACCTAGAGGTCGATTGCTCCTTCACTTGCCATGATAACTTTGATTTTAACTTGGAAGACCTTGCTTGTTATTGACTAACCTTTTTCCTGCCAACTCTTATCTCAGAAAACACCTCTAATCCATTCAAGCCCAAATCCCTCTATTTGTTGCATTATGCTCATGAATTGACATTTACCTAACCTTTGCATTTCACATAAATCCCAAAGCACCTCAATTGTTATCAACTCAGTGCGCTTACTGCTCTTTCCTTACTTATGTTGCTTTGATGTGCTAGCCAGGCTTCGTTTTGTGAAATTGGAAAGATGGTAGCAAAGTTTGAAGTCATTTCTCACTTGTTCTGACGAAACAAACCCAAAAGGATGACTTAAACAAAGAAAGAGGAACATAGTAAGGGGACAATGGAAAAAATGATGTCTAACAAGAAAATTACAAAGTTGAAACTTATCAAATGTGGATACCAACTCTAATGACCATGACATGCATTTTGGATTAAGTGGCCTAATCTATCCAGTAAGTCTAATTTTCAGTTCTTGTCGTACCTTCAACCTTTGGAAACTCCAATTATCCAATTTTCCATTAGATTCACAATCTTTATTCGACTTGTGGTTCCCTGAAGAGTTTTCACCATCAATCCTCTCCCATTTTGTTCTTTCTCTCAACTCACTATCGCCTTAAGGTGCCCGAGAGGGTTTTCACCAATAAGACTCTCTTATTTTATTATTTTCTTCTTATTTACTTTGATTATGCAGATGACAAGGCATTAACAATGGTAAAAATATCATATGCTCCTAGAATGTCTAACTTGGCTCTTTCAAGGATTATCTGGGAGGTCTTTTGTGGACTGTAATGTGGCTTTTAGACATGGTTAAAAAGAAATAAAGGCATGAAGGCTCAAATTCAACTAAGAAAAAATGGGATATAACTTTACAACTTTTGGAACCATCTTTTATAGAAAACAAAACTTCGGGCCCATATTCTTTTGAAGTGAGGAATTTTAGAATTATTGACTTAGTGTGACCGAACCCTAGAATAAGGCTGCCTACATATCTTGTTGACACAAGAATTAGGTCGAACGTAGTTCAAAGAAATACTTTTTGTTGTTGCTTTTTTTTCTTTTCCTTCTTTTTTCTTCCTTTTCTCTATTTTTTCTTCTATTTCTCTTTTTTTTACTTCTTTTCTTTCTTTATCTGTTTCCTTTTCTTCTCTTTTTCTCTATTTTCTTTGGGGGTGAACTTTCTAAAACAGTCCTTATGAGACATGTTTTTTTTAATGACTCTAACTTGATTCCAAAATAGGGAGGTCAAAGAAATCATCACAGGCTCAAAAGGGTATGGAATGGTATAAAGTATTTTGGTAGCTGAAAGAGGGCCTTCCAATCTCTAAAAAATACCAAGTATAACACCTGCAACTTGAGCATGAAAAATGAATATCATTCATAGAATTTCGTTTGCAACGTCGGAATTGATATCATAGATATGCCTTCCCCCTTTCTTTAGTGCCTTGTCAAGTACATAACTCTTGTTGGGTAATTTCTTCTTCACAATCGATGTCCTCCGTCAGTTTGGAGCAAACTCCCTTGGCTTTATATTGTAATTGAGATTCCCTTGAACTCAAAGTTACTCGCTTCAAATTGTCTGGGACGTACTCTCTTGTAACAAATTCTTGTCGTCCTCTTAACTTCCCAAACTACCTGCCTCAGTTTCACACAATTCGGGCTTTAAATAATCTCAAAATGCCTAAACCTTTACTTATTTCCTCAAATGCCTCCCTATCGTCTTCAAAACTTGTTCCAATGTTCCATGATTAGACTTAATTTTAAGTCTAGACTGAAAATTCCACATGCGTGCCATATCACTAGAGTCAGCATGAAAAGAACTATAAAAGGAAAAGAAAACTAAACAAACACAAACTAGAAATAACGGAAAACAGGGGATTACATTAAAGTGATGGTGAAAGGGTTTGAACAACAAAAAATCAACACAAAACTTAGGTAACAACCCTAGAACGACTAACACTAAACGAGGTGATAAGACTAATCGGGCTAGGAGAAATAAAAGGGTAGAAGGGTTTGAGTCAGAAGACAATATATGGATTACAACCCTGAAATAACCTGGACAACAGAAATGACGATAAAATAAACTACCAAGACCCCTTCATGGTTAACCAAGAAAGGAGTGTCTTTTCAATTTCCAAGCTTGACATCTTAGCCATTGAGTCGCACATCAACATTACTAGGACCTTTACAAGTCTCCATCACATTGACCTAAGCAAATTACTTTCGGATCCTTTTTTCCAACTCGTTCTTAAGATCAACTTCTGGAACTGAGACTGATAACGCTGAAACCTTCGCGGCAAGTGGCCCGCCAAGAAACTCAGAAGAGTTTCCATATTCCTTTTCAACACAAATCATTTCCACCATGTGTGTGTCATTATGAACAGGTAATAGACTTTGGCTAGTATCCATTGTATTGGTATTTTAAACGATAATGTCACCTGCTTCAATAATCTTTTGGAGTGCCCTTTTCAAATTCCAACACTTTTATTTGTTATGCCCCAGGGTAATAGAGAAATATGCACACCTTTGAGAATAATCAAAATTCTTTGGAAGTGGTTTGACATTTTTATCTGAACTAGCTTCAACATGTCCAATTGCCTAAAATTTTGGAACAAACTGGCATATGATTCTCCAATAGGAGTGAAAGACTTTTCCTTTTGTTGTTGCATTTTCCTTTTGTACTCCGGACTCCGTTGGAACCTCTTGCAGGTAGATGGTTGATATTCTCTTAAAGGTGGGTAAGTTCTTGAGGAGGTGGAGCATATGACGGTGCATTATGGATAGAGTACTGGGAAGGTGAGGTATGACTTTGGGGATTTTGTGGAGAGTAGTAGAATTGGGGCGGATTAACTGGAGTACGAGGATATTCATGGGGCCGATACTGAGGCTCAAAGCGTTGAGCAAAAAAGCGTTGTCAAATCTTGTCGGTGAGGCTCATTTTCTATTTCTCTTTATTCCACCCAAACATACTGAGATGTTCTGACTGTCTTCTGTAGTACCTTTAAATGCAGAATAGCTCAGGATTTTGCCTGATTTGATTCATTATTCTATCATATCCCCCATTTTTACCAAAAGCTTAACCATTTCTTCTTCATCAATCAGAAGACTGACCCGGGCATCTTGTTACCTCCATCTGAGCCCAAAATCTCTAAAACTTACCACGGGATTATTTTCCATCTTATATAGGGAGGAGTGGTCTAGGATAATGTCTATATTGTACTAAAAGTGTCGAACAAAATCTTGAGCCATGTCATCCCATGAATACCACTTACTAACATCTTGACGAGTATACCATTCCAAGGCTGCCCCACTCAAGCGCTTACTGAAATATGCCATCAACAACTCATCTTTCCCACCACCACTTCTCATTTCACTGCAATAACTGCTCAAATGGGCTACTGGATCTCCACTCCCATCGTACAAGTTAAACATTAGCATTTTAAACCCCGCGGGCGGATGAATATTAGGAAACATACACAGGTCATTGTAAGACATGTCAATCTGATTTCCTACCCCTTTATGTTCTTTAAGGATTGTTGTATACCTTTCAGCTTTATGGTTATCTCATCTCGCTCTTTTTTCCTTGTGAACTTTTCATTTCCAACATGAGGCTCATTCTGAGAGAGATGATTCTATGAATCCGGGACCTGGTGGCCAACTCTGGGGGACAGTATTAGGTATCAAGAGGTTTGAACTGGTGTTCACTTTTGGACCTAGTATAACGACCCGGCCGGTCGTTCCGTGATATTAGCCATGTTTCCCCCGTTTCTGCTTTATCATATGTTTCTTAGCTTATTTATATTATGTTGGGTCGGTTGGTTCGGGTGCGGAGTGATCGTGGTGAGAATTGAGACACTTAGTCTCTTAAATTAACTTATTAGTTGAAAAAGTCAACTGGGAGTTGACTTATTGGTAAACGACCTCGGAATACAGATTTTTTTCTCGGATAGCTTTGTTAGGTGATTTGGGACTTAGGAGTGTGTTCGGAATGAAATTTTGATGTCCGATGTAGAATTAGGCTTGAGTTGGCAAAAGTTAGTTTTTGACAATTTTTGGTCGGCAGTGGAAATAGGCTATAGGGGTCGGAATGGAATTCCGACAGTTGGAACAAGTTAGTAAGGTCATTTTGGATATGTGTGCAAAATTTCAGGTCAATCGGACGTGTTTTGGTTGGTTTCGGCATCGTTGGCAAAATTTAGAAGTTTTAAAGTTCATAGGTTTGAATTTGATGTAATTGTGGTGTTTTGTGTTGTTTTTGGCGTTTCGAAGGCTCAACTAAGTGTGAATGATTCCATGGGGTGTGTTGGTATGTTTTTTTGGGGCCCCGAGGGGCTCGGGATCAATTTCGGACGGTTGGCGGAGGTTTGAACTTAGGAAATTTGCAGCATATAGCTGCTGGTGTTAAGCTACTGGTGTGGCCGCACCTGTGGATGGGCAGCCACATGTGCGAAGGTCTATGAGCAGGTGCGAAAAGAGGCTAGGCAAGAGGAGTCCGCAGGTGCGAAGAGTTGGTCGCACCTGCGAACCCGCAGGTGCGGAGAAGTGATCCCATGTGCGAGAATTTGGTCTGTTAGTGGGATTTTGCAGGTGTGCACCTGGGAACGCAGGTGGGGGTCTGTAGGTGCGAGGAAAGGTCCGCAGGTGCGGATTAACTGGGCAGAACAGTATAAAAGAGTTCCTCCATGAAATTTTGATTATTCTTCCATTGTTGCATGCGGTTGGAGCTTATTTGAGAGCAAATTGAAGAAATAATTTGAGGGTCTTCAGTAGAGGTAAGTTCCCGGAATATAAATCTCGTTCCTAAGCTATTTTGGTTCGTATTAGGCTTGTAATTTGAAGAATTAAAGTAGAAAAAGTTTGGAAAAATGGGAGGAGGTTTGGGAAAATTCTTTTGGCAATTTGGGTAGGCAATTGTGGTTCGATTGTGGTGTTCTTGGTATGTGTAGAATCGTGGGAGGATGAGGTTTCTAGTGATATAAATTTTATTGAATTCCGAGACGTGGGCCCAGGGCTCGAGTTTGGCCAAATTTCGAGATTTTTGTATAAATTGATAGTTTTCGATTGGGTTGTGTTGCTTTAGCATATATTGATAATGTTAAACTGGTTTTGGTTAGATTCGGAGCAATCGAGAGCCAATTTGAGGGACAAGAGCATCACAGACTAGTATTGTGGCCCGGTAGAGGTAAGTAATGGTTATAAATCTTTCCCTGAGGGTATGAAACCCCGGACTCCATATTTCTCACTGTTTTTAGAATAACGCACATATCGGATGATAAGTATGTGGCGCGCACTGATTTTTGGATTGGACTTGGTCCTCTTCGCGGCAACTACTGAGTTGCGTATTTTACTCTAAATCATATGTTAAATTGTGTTCTCAAGTCTATTGCTATATTAGGGCTATAAGCGTGTTTGGGGCCTCGTGCCGACTTGTTTAGACCCCTTGGGGACTTTTTACGGTTATTTCCTCACTATTGATTTATGATTTACACTCAGTCATATTGTGCTTACTATTTTTCGAAACTCAGCCTTGCTTACACTATTTTAATATATAAAATGATGTTTTGGGTTGAGTACCCCATTTTACTGACACGCCCGAGGGGCTTTTGAGAGGTTCTGGTTGAGTGGGGTCGAGGGCCTGATTGTGAGGATATGATACGCCACGAGGTGGATTGATATTAGCACTTGGGCTGAAGGAGACCCTCCGGAGTCTGTACACACCCCTAGTGAGCGCAGGTACCTACTGCGTGCTGAGTGCTGAGTGCCGAATACCGAGTGATGAGTGATTGGGAGGCATGCGCGATAGTGAGGTTGCCCGAGGGGCTGATACTGAGTGGTTGTGAGGTGCTGAGTGATGTTCTGCCCGAGAGGCGATTTATGATTCATTTTTTTCCCGAGGGTCTACTTATGATTTATTTCATTTTTACACTAAATCTTTCGGTTATTTTTTAATTCTGAAATTGTTGAAAAAAACACATTTTTCAAAGGATTTTCTGAAGTTGGTTTAAGGCATGATGATTTCATATATCTATGTATATACTATTGGAAAGAAAGGTTGTGCATATTGTGAATTGATGACATTGTTTTTATGTGTTTCTTGCCGCTTAGACTTAATTTATTTTCATTACTACTGAGTTGGCGTATCATATTACTCTCTGCACCCTTGTGTGCATATTCAGGTACAAGTACCGAGCGTTAGCCACCTATTCTGTGTGGAGCCGGAGTTCGGGATGTAGAGGTAGTTGTTCAGCATCCGCAACATTTCTGTTTTCCCTTCTTTTGTTGTATCTATCTATTCGTTCGGAGGTTTTGTATTATAATAGTATACCTTTTTGGCATATTTTTCTTAGATGTTCATGACATGTTGACTCTGGGTTTTGGGGTTGGTTGAATTGTTTAACTGTTTATTTGCCTAATGGATTTAATAAATTCTATATACTTTATGAAGTGTTTTAAAATGGTCGGGATTCTGAAAGAAACTGTAATTATGTGATTTTTGGCTAGCCTAGTTCCATGATAGGCGCCATCACGGCCGGTTTAGGTTTGGGGTCGTGACAAGTTGGTATCAGAGCCTATGTTACATAGGACTCGACGGTCATGAGCAGGTTTAGTAGAGTCTTGTGGATCGGTATGGAGACGTATGTACTTATCTTCGAGAGGCTGCGGAACCCTTAGGAACAATCTCATTTTTTCTTGAATTCTTTCGTGCCATCTTGTTGATTCTGGGAATCTAAACTTTGGTTGTTTCCTTCTCTCACAGATGGTGAGGACTCGCGCTACCGATCAGGATGATCAGCCACCAGCTAGATCAGCGAGAGGTCGAGGCCGTGGTAGAGGTAAGGGTCAGCCTGTGCGGCAGCTAGGGTAATGCCAGTTGATCCCCCTACTGTTCAGGGTCAGATTCCCTCCACAGATACTCCAGCTGGGCAGGCTCAGACACCGGCAGTGCCTATTGTTATTTCAGGTCTTCAGGAGACCTTGGCCCATATCTTGATGGTGTGTACCACCCTTGCTCAGGCAGTTGCCACTACTTCTCAGGTTGGGGGAGGAAGTCAGACTCCAGTTGCCCGGACACCTGAGCAGGGTACTCATGGCCATCAGACACCAGGGGCGGTTCCATCCCAGACGATTGCTCCAGTTCGGGACTTCGTGGTTCCGGCTATGCCAGAGGACGAGCAGCATAACTGGAGAGATTTAGCAGATTACAGCCTTCGACAATCAGTGGTGCTGAGGGCGAGGATGCCCAAGGTTTTATGGATAAGTGTCAGAGGATGCTACGTACTGTTGGGATTTTGGAGACCAGTGGGGTCTCATTTGCCACATTTCAGTTTTCTGGGGCTTTTTTCACTAGTCTTTTGAGAGGCGTAGACGTATTGGTTCAACACCCCTCACCTGGCAGCAGTTCTCCACTCTCTTTTTGGAGAAGTATGTACCTCAGTCTCACAGGGAGGAGCAACGCAGGCTTTTTGATCAGCTACGTAAGGGAGAGCTGTTAGTAACGCAATATGAGATGCGGTTTTTGGAGTTGGCTCGTCATGCTACCGAGTTGGTCCCTACTGATAGGGAGAGGGTTAGGAGGTTTGTGGATGTCCTCACTTATCAGCTCCTCCTATTTATGACTCAGGAGAGGGTATCAGATGCTACATTCGAGCAGGTTGTTGATATTGCTCGAGATATTGAGTTGGTTCGCCGCCAGGAGCGGGAGATGGAGGCCAAGAGGCCTCATGGATCGGGTAGTTCTAGTGGTACTCCCTACAGGGGCAGTTTCAGCATGGTAGAGGTCGTTCATTAAGGCCTCCTCAGTCAGTCCGCCCAGCTTATAGTGATGCATCTTCGGGGTATGGTCCCTGTGGTTCTCGGCCAGGCCGTACTTCATTTGGTGTCCTCCCAGCTCAGAGTGCAGATCGAGAACCACCAGTTCAGAGTTGTTCTATACATGAGTCTTCCAATGACTGTTCTAGTGCCAGAGGTTTCTATCAGTCCCTGCCTCCAGCTCTAGGGAGTTGTTTTGAGTGTGGAGAGTTTGGGCACATGTGGAGGCAGTGTCCCCGTCGTCCTGGTGGTTCTTCTAAAAAAAGGGGCCATCCCTCGACTTCAGCTCCAGTTACTTCACCGCCCGCGTAGGCAGCCAGGGGTAGTAGTCAGTCAGCTATAGGTCGCCCTAGAAGGAGAGGTCGAGTAAGTGGAGGTCAGGCCCGTATATATGCATTTCCATCCAGGCCGGATGATATGGCCTCCGATGCAGTGATCGCAGGTATTATCTCAGTCTATTTCCGAGATGATTTGGCTTTATTTGACCCTGGTTCTACATATTCCTATGTTTCTTCATATTTTGCCTATTTTATGGATATGCCCCATGAGTCTTTAGTTACTTTTGTTCATGTGTCAACTCCGGTGGGCAATACTATTATTGTGGACCGTGTGTATCAGTCGTGTGTGATATCTATTGGGGGTCTGGAGACCCGAGTGGACCTACTGTTACTCACAAAATTTGATCACGCTCAACTCTGTCTTATAGAAAGACTAAACGGGCGTTGCAAATATAATCCGGGGTATTATGCCCAGAGTCGATCCCACAGGGACTTTACGTATCAAGCAAGTTGTTAGAATACTACTCAGTTGTCACCTGATGTTATTTAAATCACTAATACTAAAGATTAAAACTAAAGATTAACTACGCTAATGTATAAACAATTGTAATAAA
>MDKI01005226.1:0-24508 GCA_005239505.1 Nicotiana paniculata | reverse complement strand
TGCTCTACTGCAATTTAACACCAGCTAAGAATTTCTGTTGTCCTTCCTTAAATCTTGCATAAGCCTACCTTTCTGCCTTCCGAGGTTTAACGCTACCTCCATCTGCATTTGCATATTGCATAAGGCTACCTTTCTTCCTTCTGAGGCTAAACGCTACCTCCATCCGCATTCGCATCTTGCATAAGGCTACCTTTCTACCTTCCGAGGTTAAACGCTACCTCCATCCGCATTCGCATCTTGCATAAGGCTACCTTTCTGCCTTCCGAGGTTATACGCTACCTCCATCCGCATTCGCATCTTGCATAAGGCTACCTTTCTGCCTTCCGAGGTTATACGCTACCTCCATCCGCATTCGCATCTTGCATAAGGCTACCTTTCTGCCTTCCGAGGTTAAATGCTACCTCCATCTGCATTCGCATCTTGCATAAGTCTACCATTCTGCCTTCCGAGGTTAAATGCTACATCTATCTGCATTCGCATATTGCATAAGGCTACCTTTCTGCCTTCCGAGGTTAAATGCTACCTCCATCTGCATTTGCATATTGCATAAGGCTACCTTTCTGCCTTCCGAGGCCAAACGCTGCCTCCTATTTACTTCTCAAAAGCAATCAATGTCTCTAGCATTATTTACTGCGCTTTCCTTTTGGGCTAAGCTCTTCCCCTTTAATTCACAAGACTAAGCTCTGTCTTTTCAGCATCATACTATTGCATATTCATGGGCTGAAATATCGCCAACTTATCCAAAGGCGTCATCCTTCGGAGGCACAATATTCATGGCCCGAGAACACCGTGTAATGGCCTGAGGATCTATTTTATCAGTTTTCATATCATTATTCAAAGGAATCATGGTTCGGAGGCATCATCTTCATGGCCCGAGAACATAATTTCATGGCCTGCGAATTCTGCATCAAGCAATTCATGGCCCAGGGACATCATTGTCTAAAGACGTCATCCTTAACCATCCGAAGACATTATTCATAGTCCAACGGGAATTTGCATCATGTTTAAATTACACACGATATGCTTGTATTACTCATTTGCAGGTAACCCGGCAAGCAGCAGTTGTCCCGGCAAGAGCGATCCCGCTCCAGTTTTCTTAATTACCCCGTAAGCCGTTCATTCAATCAGTCATATATGTTGCGTCCGTCCTTATAAAACTTCATCGGTATACTTCGCCGGTAACTCCTGAACTACATACGACCTGATTCCTGTAAAACCAACGATATGTAGGCAGCTCAGAAACCAGGGTGCGGCCTAAACCTATTCAAACCGCTTCGCTCGGTCAAAATTGGCCATCATGTCTTTACTCGACAGCTCTTCCATCCTTCCTGGGTAAAGAGGGTCAGTTGTTGATACCTAATTTTTCTTCAAACTATTTTAAAATTTGCATATATACCTTCAAAATCACTATTTATAATTAACTGGTATTTTTCCATAATTTTTCATATTTTTATTAAATTCTTTTCCAATTTATTCAGTATTTTTATATTCAATAATTATTCATAAATTGTATTATAAATAATTTCAAAATAATTCCCCGCTCAATATATCATCTTTAATCCTATTAGGCTTTGATTATTTCACAAATTAGTCAATTTGGCATTATTTGACCATAATTACGATAATATTCCAACCCTGGCCTAATTGTACATTTTATACCATTTAAATCAATAATTATTCATTTTATATTTTCTATATTTAAATCAAACTTGATCAACGGACCAAAAAATACCTTCCTTAATTAAACCTAGGTGACTACCCCCGCGTCTCTCATTCACTCCCCTCACACTCATCTCTCTATTCTCTCTCTATCTCCAGGTTCTCTCTAGAACCTTCCCGTCTCTTCATCTCCGATGGACACTGTCCACCTTCTCCGTCCACTTCCCTCGCCGTAAACCATGACCCCTTACCATCTCCTAGCCTCTGCTTCACCCCATGCCGGTTTGATGCTACCCTGAGGTCCTCGGTGAACCTGGAGCGGTTCAACTCCTGGAAAAGGTCCCTCATGCCATTTTCTGACTACCCATGACCGTCCGGGTAAACTTCTCACACTTTCCAGTGGAAATCGGTAAAACCTTGAGTTTTTCTCTCCTCTTTGGGTTCTCTCTTCGAAACCCTAACTTCTAAAACCTCATATCTATCCAGATTTGTAACAGATCTATACATATTTCAAGTCGTTTTGATGTTTTCTTTAAGGGTTTTCCATTTTTCCTAATACGACTTTTTGTTTTCCAACTAGGGTTTCTAAAAAACCTTTCTGCAAAAATGATTTCTTCAATTTTAAGGGTTCTTCTGAGATTCTTCTCGTATTTTTAAACGGTTTCTGTTAAAATCTCTTTTTCATAGTTTATTATGTTAAAACTTTAGTTTTAACACTGTATTATAATCTTAGGTTTGCCTTTATTGATCTACTCTTTTGATTTGTATATGTGTCTGTCTCTTATGAATACGTCCTGAGTTTTCTATGATTTTTATCCTATTTTTGCTCATTAGGGTTCTTGATTTTTGCTTCTTCTGCTTATGATGTAATTGCTTTGTTTAATCCCTCTAGTTGTTACTGTTTTGTTTAGATGAATCTCTAATCCTATGTGATTTCTTGCTGCTACAATCATTAGGGTTTCTGACTCTTTGATTCTTCCTGTTATATCATGTTCGTTTGTTAATCCCTTTAATCATTTACTGTGTGCTAGTATTGAATCCCTGATTTTATGTGAATTTTACTTGAATATCTGATTTTCCTGTCCTATTGTGTGTTTACTTCGTGTACTCACAGGAATCACCATTACTCCTGTTTAAACCCCCAATTTCCTGTAACTGAACCTCTCATTGATCTTTTGCGATGATTTCCTTAGTTATTTACAACCTTTAAATTATTTTCTTGCCTTATTTTGGTCAACTATGTTGTCACACGGATTTTATTATTTCCTTAGTTGAAATATTCTAATCCTAGCATCAATTGCATGTCCCATACTTGTACTATGCTAAGTTATTTCCTTATATGCTATATGCAGTCACATATGGTACCTTTTCTTATTTGCTGTCTGCATAATACCGTTCGAACTTAACCCTTTCAATTAAGGGATACCTATACTAATTTTACATTGATTGATACGCAGTCCCTTAATTAAGGGTTAATTTTGATTCCTACCTTATTTACTATCTGTTTTCAAACTATATATATACACTACTCTTTCATTAAGCAGGAGACGAACTAATCTGTTCAAATCTCTCTCTCACAACTAAAAACTCTCTGCTCTCTCTCTTTTCTGTGCTAGTTACTACTATTCTAAGTTAGCCGGCTGCAAGCCAAGGCTAACTATTGTGCATCTCCTACTTCTTGTTTGTGTTACTACTTTCTTCACTTCACTGGTATGTTCTAATTCAGATTTCAGTTCTCAAACCAACATGTTTCCACTACTGTTGCAATTCATTGTGTTTCTAATTTGCTTTTACTTATTATTTTATTGTTCAACATGTAACTAGGATCTTGAACTCCATTCACATGATAAGTTATTCTCTATTTGTCATAACCAGCATGTCTTTATGTACTTGATACATATTATATGGAATCTTCATGCCTATGTGTGGTACATTAGTTTGATTAGGGTAAATCTTACTGTCTTGAACTACTTGGTTCTGTTATGTAAGTATAATCCTACACCCTACTGTATCCCCCAATCCCCTGAATCCTTAGGAGCTTCTGATTGCGTACTGCCTACTACATATTTACCTTCACATGCTCTGTATCTATCCCTCAAATCCCATTACCCCTGCTTGTGATTGTTGGACTATTCCTGGTCCTTTGTGTGATGTTGAACTTGGTGTTCCTGCCCTTTTGGTGGTTAAACTTCTTTGTTATAAAACTATTCCAATCAAGTTTCCCTCTTTAAAATTGTTTTCTTACTTACCCTTTTCAAAACTGTTTTCTTACTTATCCTTTTCAAACTATGTCAAGCACTCTCAGATATACTCTTAAAAGTCTAGGTTCTGCCCCCTCTGTGTGAGCATTACCTTGGGGCCCTTGAGCTCCCTCTGAACTTTGACTCACAAAGGCTGGCCATTCCACACTGCACTTACTCTATCTTGGCTATGAAATCATGGTGTGAGCACTACCCGGGATCCCTTGAGGTCCTTAGGGAACTCTGACACACCCGGATTGTGAAAAGGCTATGAAACATTACCTGGCATTGAGGACATGGAGACTTGAGCCTATTTTGTAGGCTGCCTATAGTTAACTTTTTATTTTTCTTCTATTTCAGTTGTGTAATTCATATCCCATGGTCTGTAATAATTAATTGTAAACAACTCTGGGGTCGGATAGTGAAAATGGGTGGGTGATATGCATGTTGTAGTATAATTAAGGGTAGAGACCATGTTTCTAGGTTTATTTTCTCTATGCGCAATAGCAGCCTTGTTTAGGTACAACATGTCATGCATTAGATATCATGCTACTTAGGCTCATATATACTATTTTCCTTTCAGCACGTCATCATTCATTTCCCTCACTTAGAGATCCTGCCTATAGGGCAAATAATTAAGTAAATTCTTATAACGTTTCTTGAAGCTTCATTTAGAAGTCCCGTCCTAGAATAAATAAAGGTAACAAAACTGCAATCATGTCTCATCATGCTATACACGTAGAGATCATGTTCAAGGTAAACAACGATTAAAATCTGTCACCTCTATTATTCCTGAAACGGTGCATAATGTTGTGATTTTATGTGCATTTAGAATCTTTTTTAGGTTACTATGCATCATGCTGCATTAGACATCATGCTATAGGATCATATTCATTTAACTGCACTTAGTCTAAATACAGATATCTAAAACAGTCCCATGTTCTAAACAACTGGTAATTAGTCCTTGCACATCTTCAACACCTAGAATTGCATGTTATCTTACACTTAGGCAAGCCTTAGGTAATCAACTTAAAAAATAAAACCAGAACTGTCCTCTGTGATTAGTGTTCAACTGTCAGCATGCTTAAAACCATTAGGCAAGCCTGATTCAGACTTTCCTCTCTGAGTTATGCAATAAATCCGTCTTTGTGTTATCACTTAGATATCATGCTTAGGATTTGAACTTGAATGGACTTTAATTGTGTAAGAGACATGATGTTTATGTGCACTATTTGTGGAGGTCTTTGAGCCCTTTCCTTTTTATGTGCTACCTCATTTATCTGCAGTTCTGTTTGTTCATTATATGTCGCCTTAGCATTTTCACCTTTAAAACCCGAGGGTTTGCCTAGCACCTCCTTTAGGATAGGAGTCCTAATTTCCTCCGGGACGATAGGAAGGGATGGGTAACAGCATGCATTAGAGGTCGAGACCAACACTCGATTTAGTTCTTTCACGGGGTGGGAAAGGGTAGAATATGGATATGATGACCGGTACGCTAATACCACGTGTAGCCCCTATTCGAGGAGTGATTACCGGGTATTGCATTGATGTGATCCATATTATTATAAACCTAGGATACCTTTTATATTCTTAGCTCATAATCCTTTCAAAGTATAATCTCCTTTACTATTTTCAAACATCTGCATGCTTAAGACTTAAATCCCCTCTTATTTGAGCCTTTACTTGTTATTTGCTAATTGTACAAATTCACAGAAACCATTTGGTCGGGAACCACACTTGTGGATCCTGAGGGGTGCCTAACACCTTCCCCTTAGGATAATTTCAATCCCTTACCCAATCTCTGGTTATTAACGTAGTTGTAATTGAACCCCTTAGGTTCCCTAACGCACCGTTAAAATCGTTAGGTGGCGACTCTTCAAAATATGCAAACCCCTTTCCCAAAAGGAACGAGTTGTCCCAACCAATGTCATAAACCCTTTCAACCGGCCCCGAAAGGAGTGCTCGGGGAGAAAAAAGGGGGCGTGACTCTCTCTCGATTAAGTCTCAACCTCACAACATGAACCAATTTAAGTGCATGAAGATATGCAAGAATTCGTAGTGGATTGATCTTTAGGAGAACCTCTTTCGATTATCCCCCTAACATAGTTTAGTCAACAATTGAAATAGCCTCTTTCGATTACTAAGAAGAATTAATTAATTCAACCAACTAAACATAAATCAACAATATCAAAAGTTATGCCTCTCTCCATTACATTAACAAGTGAATAAAGATGCAACAGTTAAAACATTCAAAATGATTCAATACATAAAACTAGGGTTAATTATCCACAAATAAATATCAATACATCAAATTCATCAAACCATAAGGAGAACTACTCCATAGACATGGAGTAATTCATCACAATTAAGTGTAAATTAAAGAAAAACATAAAACAATCCAAACCCTTGTCTCGAGTTGGGATTGAATGATGGATTCCTTGTGCTCTTCCTTCTCCAACTTCTCCTTAATACTTAGGTCTAAATTATGTCAAAAGTCCCAAAAATACCGTTTTCCCATGTATATATACCAAGTAGGGTCGGTCCCAAACACATGCACCTTCTCCCACGCGAAATATGACACTTTTTCGGAGTTGTACGTGCGCGCCGCGCACCTGGAAATGTGCCCATGCACTTGGACGCGCACTTTGAATCCTGTTATGTTGGGAATCTGAAAACACGTAAAACATGAAAGTTGTATCCCTTTGAATTATCTTTCCAATAATATATTGTGGATCTCAAGAGAAGTTCTGAGTTAAAAGTTATGTGTATTTTACTAGACAATGCGGAATATGCCTGCTCGATTCTTCGTTCGTTCTTAACTATCACCCTTTGATCCCCAAACACGATCCCGAATTAATTCCTTGGGATTTCCTCATACTTCAATGCTCCAAATCACTTGAATTCATTCCATAACATCTACACAGCTCGGAATCACTCCTGCAAGGCATAAAACACACAATTAGTGCAAAATACTAGCGATTAAAGCTCAAACTCCACTGAAGTGCAGTAAATTGGAATGTAATAATCTCCTAAAATATGAGATTATAGCCTACCGTAAACACCCTACACTTAACCATTGCTCTTCCTCGAGAAATTAAACCACACTTTATATAGACACAACCTTACTAAGCAACTCTCCTAACTCATCACACCAAGAATATTTAAAATAGACTAAGCACAATAGTGTAACATCTTCACCTCAAGAATTGACTCACAAGTACCATGCATTATTCGCAACTCACTCACTTACTCTAACACAGAGGTCAATGAAATTACCTTTCCTTCATGAATCATGTGCCCTCACACAACAAAAGAGAGTAGTTCCACACACCATAGAATTTAGTAACAATTAAGAACTCAAGATAGAAAGAATTTGATCACTCTCAGAGATAAAATTCATATGCCACAAAAGATGAACCATAGGCTTGCCCGTAATGTACTACTCTATTGATGGAGCTTATTCAGTCAAGGATCAAGTAGAACTTTTAATTGGTTGTAATATAGGTTGCGGGACGGGTAGGATACATTTAGATATAAGAGTGACTACACCTCCCTAAGAACTTTAATACATACATTTGATGATTCGAAACCCCACACTTATGTTAAACCAAACTCCACTTTGACATCAACATGCATTAAATTCCTAAATTGTTTAAGCACCATTACATCAAGAGTTACCACTTATTAATGAATCTCGTACACAGGAATACAACTACTTTTTTCTTTTCTTGTTCAATTCAAGTGGATCTTACTTTGTTAAAAAAAAGTGAACCCTTTTCCGTATTTCATTAGTTTCACTCAAAAGCCAAACCAACCACCCGATACTTCAACTTGTACAAAGTTCATACAATTTCAAGTGCTCATGAGAAGTAAATGGTTCAAATAGATTGTAAATTCAAACAATTGGGTAAGCCTTGTAATGTGGTTACCAAAGAAACATGATTATAGGCTCAAAGGAGTTAACTAAGATACATAACAATTAGGTGGGTACAACACATATATCTGGCTCAAGAAAGAAACGTCTATATCACTTCCAAGACTGACTAAACTACTATTTCTCTTTGCAAACACACGGGGCAAGTTCTAGACATCAAATGCAATGCATAGAATAACACAAACCTCACACACATGGCACATAAATTACTCAGGATCGGACTATCAAGAATCTTTAGTCAAAGCAGTTAAGCAAAGTTAAGATCATACAATTTAAGGTACTTATACAAGAGTCAAAAACTGAGCCTAAGCGTCACAACTAAAGAACTTACTATTCTCAAAGCATAATAAAGCCAAGAGATATATCTTGCCATTCAAATCATAGCACAAGGTTTCCTACTCTTAAAAAAAATAAAAATTAACTACACCCGGTTCAAACAAAACCCTTGGAAAAGAACTGCGGCACAAAGAAAAACCAAGGAGGATGAATACACTACCTAACAAAAGAAAATCTTTTTGGTATTTTTCTTTCAACTTAAATCCCTCAAGAAACCCGTCGAATTAATATCCATCATTGGGAAAAATCAAAAAATTTAAAATTTTTATGGTTTTTTAATTTTTTTTCTCTATCTCTACTACTAAAACTAACAAAAACAAAAACTAAAACTAACATACATACAGCATACAAATATATCGCCCACCCCACGCTTTAAGTTGTGGAATGTCCCCATGACACACAATTAAAAAGCATAAGGTAAAGGAAACTTTCCTGAATTTTCTTCTTTTTCGAGAACTTATGAACTCCACCCCCAATTTTGAATTCGTTCCTTGTTTTCGCTCCTTGGGATTCTTTATGGAGCTCATTAAGCCCAATTCTTCTGAGGATACCTGGAAGACATGCGCTTTTCTTTCTTTCTTGTCCTATCTTGAGCGGTGAATTGCTTGTTCATGGTGATCCTTAACTTGTTTCTGCATTCTTTCACATGATCAATCCATGTATCTTCCTGTAAATCCCCAAAAATAAAATCCACCTGATCAAGGTTAGAATAATAAAACAAAGAGGAAAGGTCAAGTGAATATTCCTCTGGTATGTCCAAGACCATTCATTTCTCATTCCCTTCTATTAAAGGTTGCAAATGTGGAAAGGTGGATGGAGGTTTGAACTCTTCTTCCGTTGCTTTACACTCAACCACAACCTTATTCTTGATCATCTCAGTTGAATCAGTCTTCTTGTACTGTGGAAATCTCCCTCTGTAGACGCTGATCCTCTTGAGTAGGCTCATTCTCACAGGGTATCTCCTCCATATATTTCCCATTACAACGCAATGAGCTTTCTGAAAGTGTACTTATTAGTTGACTCACTTGCATTTTTAGGTTGTTAATGGTTTCATCATTTTGTGTAATGTCACGAACCTGAATCCTAAACCGGTCGTGATGGCGCCTATCGTGGAACTAGGCTAGCCAATAACCACATGTTCACAATTTCTTTCAAAATCCCAATCAAATTCCAAGCATTTCATAAATATACAGAGTTTACTAAATAAAGTAGGCCAATAAATAGTGCCACGAACCCCAAAACCCGGAGCCAACAAGTCGTGAGCATCTAGAAGAATAAGCCAAAATATAGTATTATAATACAAAACCTCTGAATAATGGCTAGATACAACAAGAAGGGAAAACAGAGATGTTGCGGACGCTGAACAGCTACCTCTATATCCCGCAATCCAGCTCCGCACGGAATAAATGGTTAATGCTCGATATCTGCACCTGAATCTGCACACAGGGGTGCAGAGAGTAATGTGAGTACGCCAACTCAGTAGTAATGAAAATAAATCAATTCTAAGCGGCAAGGAAACACATAAAATTAATGTCATCAAATAACAATATACACAGCCTTACTTTCCAATAGTGTAAACATAGATATGCGAAATCATCATGCCTTAAAACCAACCTCAGAAAAGTCCTTTGAAAAATGTTTATTTTCAACAGATCCCAACCGAAAGATTTAGTATGAAAATGAAATGAATCATATAGAGGCCCCTCGGGAAAAACATATTTCATAAGTTTAGAATGAAAGTAGTAAAATCATAGGTAGCCCCTCGGGCAAAACATGTATCATAATCATCCCCTCGGGCATGCCTCACAGTCACTCATAATCTGTCACTCAACACCTCACAATCACTCAGCACCTCACAATCACTCATGCCTCCCAATCACTCATTACTCGGCACTCGGTACTCTGTGCGCTCACTGGGGGTGTGCACAGACTCCGGAGGGGCTCCTTCAGCCCAAGAGCTAATATCACTCAGCACCTCACAATCAGGCCCTCGGCCTCACTCAGCAGAACCACTCAAAAGGCCCCTCGGGCGAATCAGTAAAACAGGGTACTTGACCCAAAACATCATTTTTAAATCTCAAAGTAGTGTAAATCAGGTTGAGTTTTGAAAATAGTAAGCACAATGTGGCTGAGTGAAATCATCAACAAATAGTGAGGAAAAATAGCAGTAAAAATCCCCCAAGGGGTCTAAACAGATCGTCACGAGGCCCCAAACACAACTTATAGCCCAAATATTTCAACAATATTTAGAACATAATTTAACATAATGTTTTGGGTAAAACATGCAACTCATTAGTTGCCGTGGAGAGGACCTAGTCCAATCCAAAAGCCAGTGCGCGCCACATACTCGTCATTCGACATGTGCGCCATTCTAAAATCAGTGAGAAATATGTAGTCCGGGGTTTCATACCCGCAGGACAAGATTTATAACCATTACTTACCTCTACCAGGCCACAACACTAGTCCGCAATGATGTTGCCCCTCAAATTGGCTCCCGATTGCTCCGAATCTAGCCAAAACAAGTTTAACATCATCAATATATATATCAAAGGAACACAACCCAATCGAAAACTATCAATTTATACAAGAATCTCGAAATTCGGCCAAACCCGAGCCCCAGGCCTTGAGCCCACATCTCGAAATTTGATAAATTTTGCATCACTAGAATCCTCATCCTCCCACGATTCTATACGTACCAAGAACACTAAAATCGGACCACAATTTCCATGCACCCTTCTTCCCCAAATTTGGGTTTAATTCCAACAATTTTATGGTTTAATTACTTAGGAAACAACATATAAACGAGTTATGAAGTTTAAAACCTTACCTCCAAGTGATTCCCTTCAATTTCCTCTTCAAACCCTCTCAAAAGAGCTCCCAACTCATTCAAGAATGGAGAAAAATGAACTATTCTCGCACAAATGGCCTTTTAAAACATTCTGCCCAACCATTAAATTTTCCTAAGTGCGATCACGACTCTAGGCACGCGATCGTGATGCACAGACCATCGAACGAATGTGATCGTAGACCAATACACGCGATCGCATAGAAAAACTCTCCACCCCCACACACGCGCCTCAGAATCCTCTACGCGATCGCACTGCCTTTCCTGACCAACCTACGCGATCGTAATCCTAACCACCTGATCGCATAGAAAAAAATGCCTTCCCCACTCTTTTACTCTATGCGATCGCAAACACCCTCCGGTTATCGTGTAGAAGGAAACCAGAACCTCACACCAGCAAAAATCTGCCCAGTTTTCAAGCCAAGAGTTGGTCCGTTAACCACCCGAAACACACCCGAGGCCCACGGGATCTCAACCAAACATACCAACATATCCCATAACATCATTAAAACTTAGTTGAGCCTTTGAAACACCAAAAACAACGCAACAACACCAAAATCACATCAAATTCAAGCCTATGAACTTTGAAACTTCCAAATTTCGCCAACTACGCCGAAACCAACCAAAACACCTCCGATTGACCTGAAATTTTGCAGACATATCCAAAATGAAATTATGAACCTACTCCAACTTCCATAATTCCATTCCGACCCCGATAGCCTATTTTCCACTACCGACCAAAAATTACCAAAAACTAGCTTTCGCCAATTCAAGCCTAATTCTACACCGGACATCAAAACTTTATTCCGAACACACTCCTAAGTCCCAAATCACCTAAAGAAGCTATCTGAGCCATAAAATCCGCATTCCGAAGTCGTTCACCAATAAGTCAACTCTCAATTGACTTTCTCAATTATTAGGCTACTTTAAGAGACTAAATGCCTAAATTCTCACCATAACCACTCCAGACCCAAACCAACTGACCCAACATAACAAAAACAGGCTAGAAATATATAACAAATGCAGAAATGGGAGAACAGGGTAAATCCCACGGAACGACCGGCCGGGTCGTTACATCCGCCCCCTCTTAAACAAACGTTCGTCCTCGAACGGGTTTAGAAACATACCCGGAGTCTCGAATAAGTGAGGATATATGTCCTGCATCTCTCGCTTAGTCTTCCAGGTGGCATCCTCCACCAGTTGCCCTCTCCACTGAACCTTCACTGAAACTATATCCGTAGACCTCAGCTTCCTGACCTGTCGACCCAAAATAGCCACTGGCTCTACCTCATATGACATATCACCCTCGAGCTGAACCGTGCTGAAGTCCAAAACAAGAGACGGGTCACCAACATACTTCCAGAGCATCGAAACATGGAATACCGGATGAATACTCGATAGACTGGGAGGCATAGCAAGCCTATAAGCCACCTCCCCAACCCTCTGAAGCACCTCAAATGGCCCAATGAACCTGGAACTCAGCTTCCCTCTCTTCCCGAATTTCATAACACCCTTCATGGGCAATACTTTCAGCAACACCTTATCCCCAACCATGAAAGACACATCTCGGACCTTCCGGTCCGCATAACTCTTCTGCCTAGACTGCGCCGTGCGAAGCCCCTCCTGAATCAACTACGCCTTACCCATCGCATCCTGAACCAAGTTTGTGCCCAATAGCCTAGCCTCGCCCGACTCAAACCAGCCAACCGGAGATCTGCACCTCCTACCATATAAAGCCTCATAAGGAGCCATCTGGATACTCGACTGATAGTTGTTATTATATGCAAACTCTGCTAGTGGCAAAAACTGGTCCCATGAACCACCAAAGTCAATCACACAAGCACGCATCATATCCTCCAAAATCTGAATGGTACCCTCCGACTGCCCGTCGGTCTGAGGATGAAACGTTGTGCTCAACTCAACCTGAGTACCCAACTCTCTCTGAGCGGCTCTCCAAAACTGAGATGTGAACTGAGTGCCTCTGTCGGAAATGATAGAAACTGGAACCCCATGCAATCGAACAATCTCCCTGATATAAATCTTAGATAACCTCTCCGAAGAATAAGTAGTACCAACAGGAATGAAGTGCGCGAACTTGGTCAACCGATCCACAATAACCAATATAGCATCAAACCTCCTCGAAGTCCGTGGGAGTCCAACTATGAAGTCCATGGTGATCCGCTCCCACTTCCACTCTGGAATATCAAATCTCTGAAGCAATTCACCTGGTCTCTGGTGCTCATACTTGACATGCTGACAGTTGAGACACCGAGCCACAAACTCCACAATATCCTTCTTCATCCTCCTCCACTAATAATGCTGCCTCAAATCTTGATACATCTTCGCGGCACCCGGATGGATAGAATAACGCGAATTATGAGCCTCTGCCAGAATCAAATCTCGAAGCCCATCTACATTGGGCACGCAAATCCGGCCCTGCATCTTCATGACCCCATCATCACCAATAACCACATCTCTGGCATCACCGAGACGGACTTTGTCCTGAAGAACAAGCAAATGTGGATCATCATACTGGCGTGCTCTAATCTGATCGTAAAGAGAAGACCTGGAGGCTACACAAGCCAACACCCGCAGGGGCTCTGATAGATCCAATCTCACCAACTGACCTGCTAAGGCCTGAACATCAAGGGCTAATGGCCGCTCTGCTACTGGAAGGTAGGCTAGACTCCCCAAACTCTCTGCTCTGTGACTCAACGCATCGGCCACTACATTGGCTTTCCCCGAATGATATAAGATAGTGAGGTCATAATCTTTGAGAAGCTCTAACCATATCCTCTGACACAAATTCAAGTCCTTATGCCTCAGCAGATACTGCAAACTACGATGATCGGTGAAAATCTCACACTGCACTCCATACAAATAATGCCGCCAAATCTTCAAGGCATGAACAATGGCAGCTAACTCAAGATCGTGCACCATATAATTCTTCTCGAGCACCTTCAACTGTTTGGACGTGTAGGCAATCACCCTACCGTCCTGCATCAATACCGCTCCCAAACCAACTCTAGAAGCATCACAATAGACTGTGTAAGAACCCGAACCAGCAGGCAAAACTAGTACCGGAGTTGTAGTCAATGCTAACTTGAGCTTCTGAAAGCTCTCCTCACACTCATCAGACCATCTGAATGGAGCACCCTTTTGGGTCAATCTGGTCAAAGGAGAAGCAATAGAAGAGAATCACTCCACAAAGTGACGGTAATATCCCGCCAAACTAAGGAAACTTCTAATCTCTGTAGCTGAGGACGGCTTGGGCCAACTCTGCACTGCCTCTATCTTCTTCGGATGAACCTGAATACCCTCACCAGACACCATGTGCCCCAAGAAAGATACCTAGCCAAGACAAAACTCACACTTGGAGAATTTTGCATAAAGCTTCTCCTCCCTCAACCTCTGTAACACAACTCTCAAATGTTGAGCATGCTCTTCCTGGCTACGAGAATAAACTAGGATGTCATCAATGAACACAATGACGAAAGAATCAAGGTAAGGATGAAACATGTTGTTCATCAATTGCATGAACGCAGATGGGGCATTGGTCAGCCCAAATGACATAACCAAGAACTCATAATGACCATATCTGGTCCTGAAAGCAGTCTTCAGAATGTCAGAATACCAAATCTTCAACTGATGATACCCAGATCTCAAGTCAATCTTGGAAAACACTCTGGCTCCCTGAAGCTGGTCAAACAAATCATCAATGAGGGGCAAGGGATACCGGTTCTTCACCGTAACCCTGTTCAGCTGCCGATAATCAATACACATACGCATGGACCCATCTTTTTTCTTCACGAATAACACCGGTGCACCCCAGGGTGACACACTAGGCCGAATGAGCCCCTTATCCAGGAGTTCCTGAAGTTTCTCCTTCAATTCCTTTAGCTCCGTTGGTGCCATACGATAAAGTGGAATAGAAATAGGCTGGGTGCCTGAAACCAAGTCAATACCAAAATCAATATCCCTGTCAGGTGGCATGCCTGGCAGGTCTACAGGAAACACATCCGGAAAGTCACCGACTACAGGAACTGAATCCATAGCGGGAGTCTCACCACTGACATCCCTCACAAAGGCCAAATAAGATAAACACCCTTTCTCAACCATGCTCTGAGCCTTCAGGTAGGAAATCACCCTGCTAGGCATATACTCGAAAGAACCTCTCAACTCAACCCTCGGACACCCTGGCATAGCTAAGGTCACGGTCTTAGCGTGATAATCAAGAACAGCATGACACAGAGATAACCAACCCATGCCCAATATCACATCAAAATCGACCATGCTGAGTAACAGTAGGTCCACCCGATTCTCCAAACCCCCAATAGATATCATGAACGAACGATACACACGGTCTACAACAACAGTATCGCCCACCAGAGTCGACACATGAACAGATGTAACTAGAGACTCATGGGGCACATCCAGAAAATGGGCAAAATATGAAGAAACATAGGAATATGTAAAACCAGGATCAAATAAAGCCAAGGTATCTCTGCAATAGACTGAGACAATACCTGCAATCGCGGCATCTGAGGCCATAGAATCTGGCCTGGCTGGGAATGCATACATGCGAGCCTGACCTCCCCCTGCTCGATCTCCCCCTCTAGGGCGGCCTCTGGCTGACTGACTACCACCCCTGGCTGCCTGGGCGGGTAGTGAAGTAACTGGAGCTGAAGTCGAGGGTTGGCCCCTCTGCTGAGAAGATCCACCAGAATGGCGGGGACACTGCCTCCACACTTGCCCGAACTCTCCACACTCAAAACAACTCCCTGGAGCTGGAGGCGGGGACTGATAGAAAGACTCATGAATGGAAGAACCCCGAACTGGGGGTGCTCGAGTTGCACTCTAATCTGGGAGGGCACCAAATGAAGTACGACCTGACTGAGAACCACGGGGACCATGCCCCGAAGATGCACCACTATGTGTTGGGCGGCCTGACTGAGGAGGCCTGAATGAATGGCCCCTACCCTGCTGAAACTGTCCCCTGAAGGGAGCACCACTGGAACTGCCCGAACCACGAGGCCTCTTGGCCTCCCGCTCCTCCCGCTCCTGGCGGTGAACGAACTCAATATCTCGAGCTATGTCAACAACCAGCTCGAATGAAGCACCCGATACTCTCTCCCGAGTCATAAATAACCGAAGCTGATAAGAAGGACCATATACAAACCTCCTCACCCTCTCCCTATCAGTAGGGACAATTTTAGAAGCATGCCTAGCCAACTCGGAGAACCTCATCTCGTACTGAGTAACTGATAACTCTCCTTGGCGCAGTTGCTCCAACTGCCTGCGCTGCTCCTCTCTATAGGACTGAGGAACATAGTTCTCCAAAAAGACCGTGGAGAACTGCTGCCAGGTGATAGGTGCTGAACCAACCAGCCTACGCCTCTCGAATGACTCCCACCAAGTAAAGGCAGCACCCGCAAACTGAAATGTAACAATGAGACCCCACTGGTCTCCAAAATACCCGCAGTACGTAGTATCCTCTGGCACTTATCTAGAAACCCCTGGGTGTCCTTGCCCTCTATACCACTGAATGTCGGAGGCTGAAGTCTGTTGAATCTCTCCAACCTGCGCTTCTCGTCCTCAGGAATAGCAGGGACCACATAACCCTGGATCGGAGCAACTGGCTGAGCTGGGGCTGCTCCCGGTGCCTGAATACCCTGTGCAGCCTGCTCAGGTGCCCAGGCAGCTGGAGTCTGATTGCATCCCCCGGCCTGAGATGTGGTGGCGGTAGAAGACATGGCGAATGCTTGAGCCAAACTGTCGCACACTGTCAATATCTGAGACAGGGTCTCCTGAAGACCCGGAATAACCATAGGCACTGCCGGTGCCTGAGCTTGTCCCGCTGGAATGCCATTGGCGGGAACCTGATCCTGATCGATAAGGGGATCCTATGGTACTGTCCCGGCTGCTGCGCAGGCTGGACCCCTACCTCTACCACGGCCTCGACCGCGGCCTCGACCTCTCGTTGGTCTAGCCAGTGACTGGTCACGCTGATCGGTATGGCGTGTCCTCGCCATCTATGAGAGAATGAAACAACGTATGTTCAGATTTCAAGAATCAATAGATCAACACAAAAGAGTTCAAGAAAGATACAAATGTTTCCTAAAAGTTTGGCAGCCTCTCGAAGATAAGTACAGACATCTCCGTACCGATCCACAAGACTCTACTAAACCTGCTCATGACCGTTGAGTCCTATGTAACCTAGGCTCTGATACCAAACTGTCACGACCCCAAATCCCAAATCGGTCGTGATGGCGCCTATCGTGGAACTAGGCTAGTCAATAACCACATGTTCACAATTTCTTTCAAAATCCCAATCAAATTCCAAGCATTTCATAAATATACAGAGTTTACTAAATAAAGTAGGCCAATAAACAGTGCCACCAACCCCAAAACCCGGAGCCAACAAGTCATGAGAATCTAGAAGAATAAGCCAAAATATACAATTATAATACAAAACCTCCGAATAACAGCTAGATACAACAAGAAGGGAAAACAGAGATGCTGCGGACGCTGAACAGCTACCTCTATATCCCGCAATCAGGCTCTGCACGGAATAAATGGCTAATGCTCGATATCTGCACCTGAATCTGCACACAGGGGTAATGTGAGTACGCCAGCTCAGTAGTAATGAAAATAAATCAAGTCTAAGCGGCAAGGAAACACATAAAATCAATGTCATCAAATCACAATATACATAGCCGTACTTTCCAATAGTGTAAACATAGATATGCAAAATCATCATGCCTTAAAACCAACCTCAAAAAAGTCCTTTGAAAAATGTTTATTTTCAACAGATCCCAACCGAAATATTTAGTATGAAAATGAAATGAATCATATAGAGTCCCCTTGGGCAAAACATATTTCATAAGTTCAGAATGAAAGTAGTAAAATCATAGGTAGCCCCTCGGGCAAAACCTGTATCATAACCAGTCCCTCGGGCATGCCTCACAGTCACTCATAATCAGTCGCTCAACACCTTATAATCACTCAGCACCTCACAGTCACTCATGCCTCCCAATCACTCGTCACTCGGCACTCGGCACTCTGTGCGCTCACTGGGGGAGTGTACAGACTCCGGAGGGGCTCCTTTAGCCCAAGCGCTAATATCACTCAGCACCTCACAGTCACTCAGCACCTCACAGTCACTCAGCACCTCACAGTCACTCAGCACCTCACAGTCACTCAGCACCTCACAGTCACTCAGCACCTCACAGTCACTCAGCACCTCACAGTCACTCAGCACCTCACAGTCACTCATGCCTCCCAATCACTCGTCACTCGGCACTCGGCACTCTGTGCGCTCACTGGGGGAGTGTACAGACTCCGGAGGGGCTCCTTTAGCCCAAGCGCTAATATCACTCAGCACCTCACAATCAGGCCCTTGGCCTCACTCAGCAGAACCACTCAAAAGTCCCCTCGGGTGAATCAGTAAAACAGGTTACTCGACCCAAAACATGATTTTTAAATCTCAAAGTAGTGTAAATCAGGATGAGTTTAGAAAACAGTAAGCACAATGTGGCTGAGTAAAATCATCAACAAATAGTGAGGAAAAACAGCAGTAAAAATCCCCCAAGGGGTCTAAACAGATCGGCACGAGGCCCCAAACACAGCTTATATCCCAAATATTTCAACAACTTTAGAACATAATTTAACATAAGGTTTTGGGTAAAACATGCAACTCATTAGTTGCCGCCTACTTTAAGAGACTAAATGCCTAAATTCTCACCATAACCACTCCGGACCAAACCAACTGACCCAACATAACAAAAACAGGCTAGCAATATATAACAAATGCAGAACAGGGGAAACGGGGTAAATCCCACGGAACGATCGACCGGGTCGTTACATGTAAGTCTCTCTACTGACTTATTTATGAACTTAAACACAAGATCTTCCAAACTATCATTCTACCCTTGAGGTTGTTGTCTCACTTCGCTTTCACTATAATAAGGGTATTCATCCCAACCAGAGTCAAGATTGTGCCCATATGAATTCTCATATCGGTATGAACTAGAAGCAGAGTGAGACTGTTCAAAATACGAACCAAAGGCAAAATACATACTTGTTTGATAGTCAACCCATATATGATTTGCACCGCATTTAAAAAAAATAGCAGACCGTTGATAATATTCAGCTGCTAACTCATCAACCATTTTCTTAGGCTGGTTGTACTCTATCTTCACACGGTTTAGAGTTCAATATCTACAATATTTTCTCTAACTTTTCAGGTACTACAAAACAAATCTTGAAAAGAAGTTAACTAATAACAAAAATAAAATAGAAAGGGAAAAAGAAAAGAAAAAAACTAAGAACTAATTCCTGAATTAGCACCACAAACTATTTCAAACATTGTTGATTTCCAATCCCCGCAACGGCGCCAAAATTTGACAAGCGCCACGCACTTAAATATGCTCGCTAGTAGAACGTAGTGTAATATAATATCGTATCCACGGGGATTAGAGTTAAATAATATTATTGTAGTTTGCAGCTAGATTGCTATCCAAGATGATCAACAATTGAGGTTTATATGATTAAAACTTAAATTAACTAAGATTCTAAACTATTGACTAATGAAAAACAACACAAGTAGTAAGCAAAGGAAGATATCAATGGGGAGAAGATAGGGTTGATATGATACGTGCAAGATGCATGTTTGGGATTTACTCTAGATAATTCACTTCTAAGGTTCAAGTGAGTCTCTCGAATTCAATTGGTTATTAGTTTAATTATTTAGTAGAAACTCCTCTCTTGATTAAGTCTCAACCTCACAATATGAACCAATTTTAAGTGTGTGAAGATATGCAAGAAATTCATAGTGAATTGATCTTTAGGAGAACCTCTTTCGATTATTCTCCTAATGTAGTTTAGTCAATAATTCAACTAGCCTCTTCGATTTCTAAGAAGAATTAATGACTTCAACCAACTAAACATAAAGCAACAATATCATAAGTTATGCATCTCTTGATTACATTAACAAGTGAATAAAGATGCAACCGTTAAAACATTCAAAATGATTCAATACATAAAACTAGATTTAATTATCCATAAACAAATACCAGTACACCAAATCAATCAACCCCTAAATATAACTACTCCATATACATGGAGTAATTCATCACAATTAAGTGTATAGTAAATAAAAACATAAGACAATCCAAACCCTTGTCTTGAGTTGGGATTGAATGATGGATTCCTTGTGCTCTTCCTTCTCCAACTTCTCCTTAGTCCTTAGGTCTATATTATGTAAATAGTCCCAAAAATACCATTTTTCATGTATATATACCAATTAGGTCGGGCCCAACACATACACCTTCTTCTACGCGAATAGGACACTTTTCGGAATTGTACGTGCGCAGTCGCGCACCTGGAAGTGTGGCCGGCGCACTTTTCAACCTGTTCTATTGGGAAGTTGAAAACACGTAAAACATGAAAGTTGTAGCCCGTTGCATTATCTTTTCTAAAATATATTGTGGATCCCAAATGGAGTTCGGAGCGAAAATATATGTGTATTTTACTAGATAGTGCACAATATGCCTGCTCGATTCTTCGTTCGTTCTTAACTATCATTCGTTGATCCCCGAACACGATCTTGGATTAATGTCTTGGGATTTTACTCAGAATTCAAATCTCCAAATCACTTGAATTCACTCCATAACATCTACGTAGCTCAGAATAACTCTTACATGGCATAAAACACATAATTAGTGCAAAACACTAGCGATTAAAGTTCAAACTGAAGTGAAGTGAAGTAAATTGGAATGTAATAATCGACTAAAACATGGGATTATAGCCTACCATCATAGATTGAGTCCGATATGAGGAGTATATACCCATACTTTTTACCAGTCCAGGTACATTTCTATGTCCGTTCGAGGATGAACATTTCTTTTACAAAGGTAGAGAATGTGACGATCTGATATGTCATTTTGAGTATTAGCTCCTTTTTCTATATTCTGAGACCTCCCATAGCTTTATTTGATGATTTATGACTTGGGTACATGGTCCGTATAATTTTTCTGAAAGCTTAAATGTGAAATTTTAAAGAAAATGTGATTTTTTACTTTAGAAAAGCGACTTGAGTTTACCACGGTCAACGTTTTTGGTAAACGACCTCGGATCGGTATTTTGACAATTTCGTTAGGTTCGTATGATATTTATAGACTTTTACGCATATTTAGGTGGTATCCTGGGTGAGCCAATAACGTTTCGGTGTATAATGTGAAAAATTAGAAAATTGAGTTTCAAAGTTGAAATCTTGAGTTTTGATTATCGATTCTTGATATTTAAAGTTATTTTGATAATTTAAGTTAGAGAGCAAGTCTGTATGATGTTAATACACTAGTGTGAATATTTGAATCGGAGCCTGAGTAGATTGAGTGAGTTTCAGATGTGTTTTGGTTGATTTTGGAACAATTGATGCAAGTCTACTACTTGGTGTAAACTTGCAAGTCTCACATTTACGAAGACCTGATCGCAATTGCGAGGCTCGCATTTGCGATGTTAGGCTCGCAAATGAGAAGGGGAACTGGGGGATGGGACTTCGCATTTGCGATGAATTAACCGCATTTCTGAATTGGGGTGATCCGCATTTGTGACCCCTGTGTCGCTTTTGCGATAACTGAATATCTTGGATAGCTTCGCAAATGCGAAGCTTGCACCGCATTGATGGATGGGGATTCACAAATACGAGGTTTATGTTGCATTTGCGAAAATAGAGCGGCTGGGACATTGATCGCATTTGCGATCGTAGTTCACTTTTGCGAACATCACAATTGCGACCCATAGTTCGCAATTGCAACATCTGCAGTTGGGTAAAAGATGAAAAAATTGAAATTTAGCTCATTTTACACCATTTTTCTACCCTAACTCCATATTGGCGATATTTGAAGAGGAATTTCTTCCCATATTGGTAAGAAACTTTAACTAGTTTCAATCAATTTCATTACTTTTTCATGAAATTAATCATCAAATCTATGAATTTCAAGATAGAAATTAGGGTTTTGGTTAGAACTTAGGAATTTTATAAAATTGAGATCTAGACCTAGAATCGAGGTCGGATTTCGAAACAAATGGCATATCCGGGATCGGGGGTGAATGGGTAATTAGGATTGATCCGAACCTCAGATTTTGACCACGTGGGCCCGGATTGACTTTTTGTTGACTTTTCAATTACGATCAAAATTGAACCTTTTTCATTCGTGGATAGTTTCTAAAGCTTGTTTTGAATTGTTTGAACGGTATTTGGCTAGATTCGATTGGTTTGGAGGCTTGTTCTAAAGGAAAAGTCGTGGTCAATTATTGATTGTATTTTAGAAGAAGGTAAGTGTCGTGGTTAATCGTGACTTGAGAGAATTAGAACTTGATTGGTCTATTTGATGCTTGATTTATGTGTGGGGATGACGTATATAGAAGTTGACGAGTGTATATGCATTTTCATGAGCTTAAGCATGTGGGGCTAGCTACTTAATTGCATGTTTTCATTTATATTATGCCTTCTTTTATTCCATGTTATTACATGTTCTGTGCTTTAACTGCTACTTGTCTTTACTTGTTAAATTCAATTCTTTCATGCGCTGCATGCCTCAATTTGCTATATGTTTCCTTGTATTCATGCCTTTATTTATTGACTGCCTTTAGTTGCTCTATGTTTTTACTTGTCTTATGTCTTTACTTGTTTATTCGCCTTTCTTGCTTCTATCTTACTTTACTACGTTATATTGGATTGTCTTAGAGAATTTATATGTTTAGTTCCCTTTTTGCTTTACGATTTGGTTGTAGTATTCTACATATATATATTATATATGGGATAGGGTTGCACGACACAACGGTATATATATATTTATGAGATCGGGTTGCGGAACTCCGCAACAGTATTGATGTTCTGTATGGGATCGGGTAGCATGCCGCAATGATATTAGTAATATATATGAGGATCGGGTTGCACGCCGCAACGGAGAAGGTGCATTATGGTTATTCTTGTTTGTTGGTTTTCGTTACCATATTATGTAGGGATACTGAGAAGTGATGATATTCTGGGTCCCTCTGTTGTGTATTTATTATTTCGGTTTTCATGTTAATTGTCGTTTCTCTATTCTGTTATTGTTTTCTACTTATGCTCGTACGTGTTTATGTGAGTGCCCTATCATAGCCTCGTCACTACTTCTTCGAGGTTAGTCTCGACACTTACTGAGTACATGAGATCGGTTGTACTTATACTATACTTCTGCACTTCTTGTGCAGATCCCGGTGTTGGTTCCAGTGGCGCTTAGTAGAGGTAACTCGAATCCGTTCTTTGGAGACTTGAGGTAGAGCTGCACGACGTTCGCAGACCCTGAAATCCCCTTCCTATTTATTTCACTACTTATTTTGTTTCAAACAGTTGTACTTTATTTCAGACTTTGTTTGTAGTATTCTAGCCGCTCATGTACTTGTGACACCAGTTTCTGGGTTAGACTAGATTGGCGTTGGATTCAGATTATTATATTACAAATTGTTTCAGTCTTAATATCTTAATCCTTTACTTTTAAATTGTTGAATTGAATAAATGTTAGCTAATTTTGGCTTGCACAACAAGTGATTGTTAGGCGCCATCATGACCTTGTGGTCGGAAATTTTGGGTTGTGACAACTTCCAAGTTTTATTACACGCTAGCTAAAAATGTAATGTTTTGTTTAACTAGAATGCAAAATAGAAGAATGTCCTCGATGTTTTATGGCATTGTAAACATTGTGATTGTGCTAGCCTATTGTTGTTTTAGCACTATAGTAAATCTTACTAAGAAAGGAGAATGGCGCATAAAGTCAAACACGTGAAAGAAGATTCTTATAATTAAAAGAAGAAGATAATTGATTGTTGTGTTGTAAATAGTATGTGGATGAAGTCCATGTATGCATAGTTTGTGGATGGATTTTCACTTTATGTCCACCCCTTACACTATTTTACTATAGCGGTCTTTACTTTTTATGCCTATAAAAGGCTATGTAAATGACATTGTAAAGATACACCAAAAGGAAGTGAAATACTCCTTCTTCTATCTTTGTTTCTTATTTACATTTTACTAAATTACTTTTATTTTATAACTCGTTATCAGCACGAAGCTCTAATTTTATTCTTAACCCCCGTTAAGTTGAGCCATATTTTATTAAGGTACGTATCACTATATTTATTTTACTTATGGTAGTACATATCATATGTTCACTGTTTGCAGATTACTTGTGCTCTTGGGCATCTTAAATAGTTTAAGTACATTGCAGTGATAAAATAACTATTTTCGTCAGTGTTCAACTCTTAGATGACCTCAAAGTCATCAAACTAGCTACCCACTAATGACATATTTATAATATTCATGGACTTCCTGGATCAAAACATTTAAGGCATTTTGAAGAACTGTGAGAAATGAATTGACAAGTAAAAAATTTCACATTAGTTTAATTACTTTATATTTATTGGATTGGAACATATAAATAATGTTAGTCA
>ML316904.1:0-38454 GCA_005239505.1 Nicotiana paniculata | reverse complement strand
ACTCCGAGTAAAAAGCAACCCCTTGCGGAGTGACGGAATACGGATATTGTCCGGTTACTTTAAGTAACACTGAACGTTTGCTCACACCCATTTGTTTGCATAACAACGATATCAATTTATCGTAATCCATGGTTAGTGGCAATTTAACATGACACTGAGCAGGTAAATTGTAGTCCACAGAGTTATTCTCCATCACAAACTCACCCCCCAATATAATGAAACTCTTATTCTACACTCTTCAGACATAATGAAAAAATGCTTGAGAATTTTAACAACAATAAACGTTTGATCAAGACTTGAAATATTTTTGTGATTGAATGAAATGCAATTCTAACCGCTTTATATAGAATGGCTGGCCGGAGATTTTTTTTTTTAATTGTATAGCGCCAAAGCAGTGGGAACTATACGCCTTTTGAATTATTGGTGGGCCCAGGAAGCAAGTATAGCGCCACAGTGCACGACGCTATACATAAAAGACGTATAACGCTGGGCACTATGGCGTTATACCCACTATCATAAAAAAAAATTGTATAACGCCACACTATGTGGCGCTATACACTAACGGCACAGTTACCGTTAATGTATAGCGCCACATAGTGTGGTGTTATATATAGTCCGGTACTCTTTTTTTCTTTTGACTTATTTTCATTCTATTTGTCAAATTTTACCACAATTGGGTTCCGGACCCGTCAACCATTGGCCGCCAATTTCCTCGCCCAATACAAAAACAATGAGCGTACCAGGGACTTAGATCAACAAGCAACATCACTGGCCAGAAAACCCACTCTGTTAATTGTCTCCATAGAGCAAGACACCAAGAAGAACAAATCGTGGGTACAATCTTAACATCCGTTAAATTTAATGGCCAAAGTGTCACGACCCAAACCGATGGGCCGCGACGGGCACCCAGTACCTTACTCAACCAAGTACCAACATAACAAATCTTTTCATATCATACTAGCATAGATAACTGAGCCGGGGAGGCTACTGTGAAATAGGTAGAATACAACATGTAATACCAACTTATACATAAGACATATGAGCCTCTAAGACCAAAATAACCACTCGTATACTGAACATAGGCCGACAAGGTCATACAGTCTTTTACGTACATAACCACTGTTTACAAGCCTCGAAGGATACATAATTGTCATACAGGTCGGGACAGAACCCCGCCATACCAAACAATACACATCTAAATCATACTGACCAAACAAGCAACTCCGGAGCAAATGGAGTGCACCAACATCTTCCGCTGAGTTGATTGCCTACTTGGAGGACTCTCGACCTGTCTATCGAGACCTGCGGGCATGAACGCAACATCCTCAGGAAAAAGGGACATCAGTACGAATAATGTACCGAGTATGTAAGGCAAATAAATAAGTACATAAAAGACATGGAAGAAATATAGAGTAAATGACTCAACCTGTAAGTCTGGACAACTCTGTATATCATGAAATACTTTTAGTGTCATGCATATACATATAAATGTCATGTCGTGCATAGGTACATGTGTTCATAATATCATCAAGCCTCTGAGGGCATCCCATCATATCATCTAGGCCACCGTGGGCAAAATCATCAACGTATACCAGCTGATCAGGTGGTGGTGCGTATATAACTCCATAACCTTTCTCATATCCCATATACATATATATACGCGTATATAACGCCATCCGGTCATGGGTCAATGGGCATATGTAAATGCATGAGATGCACATAAAAACATGTTAATAAAATCTCTCAGTACACCATAAGATTATTATGCCTCTGATTAATATCATGAAATAAACTTTACCAACTTACGTATTTTGTAGACCCATGAACAGATGATAGAATAATATGACACATGGGAAACAAGAACATCAACATCTCTAGTATTTTTATGAATAGAGTCATTTATTGAAGTTGTGCATTTCTCGTTTCGCTCATGTCGTATAGATCATGCCAAAAAGAAAGATGGGATAGCCTTAACATACCTGTGGTAGGACGAAATTCGCATGATATTCTTAGAAAAAATTACACCGTACTTCCTTAGAATCGCAAAATCTCACGTTGCTAATTGTACTAAGAAACCTTGTTGGATTTTTTTTTGTTGAGGAGATCACGTTATCAATATAGTAATTTGATTGAAGTGCTTTGAGAATGAAATTTATAGGAAGCCAATAAGAATGCCAAACGCCCCCCCCCCTCTCACCCAACCCCCCACTTCTGATTGTAATCTTTGATATGGAAAATATTTGGAATGAAATGAATGGGTAACTAACACATTAGTTGCCACCTAATAAAAATTGATCAAGAGTCATTTGGTTAAAGAGTGGCTTGCTGCCACGTTGGTCTTTTCCATCTCTATCCAAATAGTTCTTTAATTAATTGGGTAATACCTCATTACTCAATAATTAACCAATTACCCGCATAATTAAGAATTATCTCAAATTACTTAAAATACTACTCATTTTTAATACCCTTTTATATATCATACTATTATGGTCATATGGTAACTTGTATGGTACTAGTCCATAAATATCGAATATTAACGCTCGGCCCGTATTTTATCCCAACATGCTAAACTTGGACGAAAATTTATTTTCTTTGACTTGCTTCCCCTCTCACCCTCACGTAGTGATACCCAATTTTTCCTCAAATTATTTTCAAATTTACATATATGCTTTCAAAATCACTCTTTGTAATTAGGAGTATTTTTCTCTATTTCTCTATATTTTTATTAAATTATTTTCATGTTTATTTAATATTTTATATTTAAATAATTATCCATAAATTATGTTATAAATAATTTCAAAATGTTTCCCAGCTCAATATGTTATTTTTAATCATTTTTTGTCCATTAGAATTCAATTATTTCACAAATTAACCAATTGGGTCTTATTTAATTTCAATTACAACAATTTTACAATTATAGCCCAATTGAACATTTTGTATTATTTTAATTTGAAACTTATGCATTTTTTACACTTAATATTAATTAATTACTGTAATTTTACCTATTTGGACTTAATTTTATTTTTATACAATTATTAGCTATCTTATTAATTATCTATATATTTTTATGGGTATTTAATGTCTAGCAACAATCTATTTAATATCTAGCCACATTTTAACCCAATCCACCTGATCTCTAAACCCAATTTATCCAATACCCAACCCACGTAACTAGCCCAATTGCCAAACCCAATCCCAAAAATCTACCCGACCTAATCCGTGCTTTAATCTGAGCCGTTGATTAATTCAAATCAATGACCCAGATCAAAGCTTACCTAAATTAACCCAAACGACCCCCCAAACCCCTCATTTCATTCGAGACCTCTCATCTCTCTTTCCGGTCTCTCTCTCTCCCTTCTCTCTAGAACCTTCCCTGGTTCACCTTCTTCTCCGATGGAGATCAGCCCATCTCCGGTCACCTTCTACCTCTCTCCTTTCGACTACAAGCCTCCATGATGTCTCCTCCATCTAGCTCACTTCATCTCTAAAGCCCTCGAGGTTTTGGGCCATGCCAACTTACACCTGGGGCTCCTGCTTTGGTTGTTCCCGGCCTCTCCGATGGGGTTTGGACACGGCCTCGCCATATCCACCATGATCTTTGAGTTTCACGACATGTTTTCCGGTTATCTCTGATTCTGTTATGAAATCCTAATCTTTTCCTAAACCTCTCAGATCTATGGTGTTTTTAAACGATTCAAGCCTGTTTCTTTGTGTTTTACATTGTTCTTGACTCGATCTTTAAGAATCTTTGATTTTCAAACGTTTTTACTTTACTTTTTAAAACTAGGGTTTCTCAGAACCCTTTTTGCCTGTTTAAAGCTAAGTTTTTCTTTGTGTTTGAGTTGATTCTTTGCATATCATAGCTGATTCTATGACTTTACTAGCTTTTATCTCGTTTATGTTAAAAACCCTAATTTTCCTAGACTTCTATATGTGGTTCTGGGGTATTAGCATGACTGTTCGTCTCTCTTTGCTTGAGTTTCTGTTATTACATTTCTTTGAATGTGTTCTAATGAGTTTTCTTAGACCAACTTATGCTTATGACTATCTGGGTTGTTCAGATTTGCATCTTTCTACCAGCACTTGTTTATCATGCTGGTTTACTATGTCTAGACATTCCTGCCTATTTATATGATTGTGACTCCTTCTTTGATTGATTCTGGATTCCCTACTTAGGGGTTTGATTGACAGACTTTCCTCTAAACCCTCAATTTCTATTCAAAATTAATTGACTCGGTTGTTTAAATTGATTGATTCCTTTACCTTGTTTGGGTATTCTATTTACTGAATCCTTTCCTTAATTAAAGCTTTCTGAATTTAGTCCTAATTTACTACTCTATACTTAATAAACTTTGACTCTTCCTTATCAGTCATGTACTGATTCTGTATGTTACTAGGTTTTATCGTGTGAATTTTGAAACCCCTTAACTTAAGGGAACAAATTTCTTGATTTCCTGGTTAATTGATTCCGAGTTCCTTGATTACCATGCTACTTTGATTCTTTCCTTATTTAGTCTCGTACGGACTTCTATTTACCTTATGTGGCTATATGTCTTTACCATTTCTGAGTTTGAATCCAATAACTTATGGGAACCGTGTCTTAATTTCTCACACTGATTGATTCTGACTTCTTTTATTACCATGCCTTTTGATTCTTACCATATTTGGCTACTCATTTTTCAACTATAAAAGTTGTAGCTTTTCACAAACACAGACACACTGACTTGTGTTAGAACTCTCTCTTTCTTACAAAAAGTTCTCTGCTCTACTACTCTTCCTTGCTCTTGGTTACTGTTAGCCGGCTATAAACCAAGGCTAACCATTGTGCTCTTGCTTACTCTTTCTCATTTTGCTTGCTTTCCTCTTCACTGGTATGCCTTATTTTAAATTTAAAGCTTCATCAACAACATGATTCTCTACTTATTTCAGTTCTTATTGTTCTTAGTCTGCTTTTATTTATGGTTCTTCTGTGAAACCTGTAATTAGAATACACTCGGCATGCTATTGTCTCCCTTGTCATGTGTCTTTTTGGGCCTATCTATTAGCTGTTTTCATAATTATCAGTCCTTTGTCAAACTTCTGAAACCTATTGTTTTTCTAACTTAAAACTCCTATTTTAAATCCTGCCTTTGAGACCTTGGTTGTGTTTGAGACGTGCTATTTATGTGTTTACCTGTGGAGGAATTTGTGAGCCTTTTATTTGCCCTTATGTGTTCCCATATTTGTAGTCCTAATTGTTTTATATGTCGCTTAGAATTTTATCCTTTAAACCTAGGGGTTCAACCTAGTACTCACCTTGTAGGATTAAGTAGTCCTAAACAACCTTCGGGACTTATAGAACGGGATGGGTAATATCACGCAATAAGCCTTTGTGACCAGCACGCGCTTCTTTAAATAACCTCTACGGGGTGGGAAGGGTAGAATACAAATATGATGATCGGTGCGCTAATACCACGTGTAGCCCCTCTTCGAGGAGTGATTACTGGGTGTTGCATTGATGTGATCCGTATTATTTTAAACCTAGGACAATTCTTTTCAAATGTTTTACTCTGATGTCTTCCCAAAAACCTTTAAAGATTTTTATACTTGTTTGAAATCCCCTCTTATATGAACTTTACTTGCTATTTTTTTACCGTCCAAATTCACAAAACTTCTTGGCTGGGACCCACAGTTGTGGATCTTGAGGGGTTCCTAACACCTTCCCCTTAGGATAACTTCAAGCCCTTACCCAATCTCCGGTAATGCAAACTAGTTCATGAGTTATCTACTCTAGGTGCCCTAACGCACCACAAAATCGTTAGGTGGCGACTCTTCCTTAAACCTCTTCCTTTAAGGAGTTGTCCAGAATGTCATGAACCCGATCTCTCCGCACCTGACCCGTGCGAGGAAAAAGGGGGGCGCGACATCATGAATTACTCATCACTTGCTAGAAATAGCATAATCCTTATAATCTCCAAATAATCTTTTCCTTGGACTGATGTCAATTACCTTACGACAAATTCAACGTACAATACTACAGGGTGCAACATCATCGTAATTTAATATTGTGAAGCGTAACATCATCGTAATGTAATACTGTAAGGCGTAACATCATCGTAATATTGCGGGGCGTAACATTATTCCCCCCTTTGGAACATTCGTCCTCGAATGTTTACTGATGCTTTTATCATTTTCATAACTTATAGCTCTTGTGAGTAACTTAATACTCTCCTTGCCATTTAGGCAGTTGTTCTGTGAATAACTCCAAAGGCCAGGGCATTCCCCTTTTTAGGCCTCTTTCCCACGCCATGACTTGTTATCGAATTCCTTCCGATCTCGTAACTGTTGCTACCTCCTACCATGCAACCTCTACGATACTGACCTTGTCAGTGTGCCTATGCGTCTCTTCTCTCCTTTTTCCTCCACCTTTTAGCCAGTCTTTAGGCCTTACTTTGTAAATATATACAAGGCTTAATATGATGCCTCTCTGGGCATCTATATGTGTACTGAAGTTCTTCGCTCGGTACTTTGTAGAACTTGCGAATATGGCTATATATTATTTCATTGACCTGGTTATCCATTCATATTTATTTACTGTATCTACGTAGGTCATACTATACCATAATTCTTACTTTGATTTATCATTACTGAGGTCTGCTACCAAATTCCAGCTTACTCTTGTTTCTTATCCCATATGTATAAATGTAAGTCCTTTAATGCTTCCTCACTACTGTTCATCTTAAGAATGACGAGTTAATCTCAGCTCATACTTTTTGACTTTTGTCCATCCATTATGATTCGCCTCAATATTGATTTATAATATACCACCGATAACTTTAAAATCTTACTTAATACCTTTTCACTAGGGCTTACGTTGCATCGAGAAATATTTGAAGTGATTTCCCCAATTATATTTCATAGTATCTCAAAGTGATTCACCTTATAGGGGTATTTTAATCTTGTGCCATCCGCGAAATCTTTTCTCGTTCTCCTTTTTTTCTCTTCAAATCCTTATTCAATCAAAGGCCCAAATATCATCTTTTATCTCTCACCATTACACCCTCATTTTATTACCAGGTCAACATTCTATTTCTTCTAAATTCTACTAGTCATAGGCTCCTTTGAGCTCATTCAGGCTATACTGAGCTTTATATAATTTAGAGAACCCATCAGCTCTCTCTCATTTTCGTGGGCTTAATACCGAGGGCTTATCCATTCTCATCACCTTTTCACTCACCCCTTTATTATCCTTACTCATGTCTTCCTACCATCTTGTTGCTCTAACATACATTAGCTTGCGACCCATACATATCCAGTTATACTACTCGCAACCTTCCTTCAACTTCCTTGCACCATAGATTTCCTTGTGTTATTCTGGAACATCAAGTGATACATCAGATCATCTCTAACTCTTCTTTTACTTTTTAACTAGACCTCTCGATACCTAGAAACCATAGGCTATAAGATATGCCACTGACGATGCCGCTATCATTCCGGGATATTGAATCCCCGCGCTTCTAGCCTTCTATATGAAGTATGGACTATTCACAACCTTTTGCATTTAATATCTCGTACGTTTTCACCTTTACCTTACTTACTTTAAGGTCTCTCATCACATCTTCTATATCCTTCATGACCTTCCTTCCGTATAGGTAGAATTCACATCCACAACTTGAACTTCTATTATAATACTTGCACCTTTTTACATGATTTGTTGAGAGCTTTATACTGACTTCTTATGAGGCTGGTATTCTTCTAATTGGACCTCTGATATTAGGAATGACTCTACAATGTTCTCAATCACTATGTCCATAATTTTCTGGGTTCAATAATCAAACTCCTGATTTACTTAGTTGATGTAACTCCTTAGTTTCCTCTTTCGTCTGATCAACCTCTATGTAGGCTTAAGCTATCTTTCGATCTGCGGCTCATGATGTTAGTTATTACTTTTAGACTTTCATGGCACTATGGAATATCTATGATGCAATCCTTTAGCAATTCATTTCCTTTGTTTACGACCCGGGCTCAATTCTTCCTTTTAACTTATAATGGAACCTTCTACGGCTGTATGATTGTCAACACATATGCTGCATGGATTATACTCCAAACCCTTAAGTGCGTTCATAACGTAACCAACTATGGATCATTGATCGAATAATTCCTGTCTTTCCATCTTAACTTTCGTTAAACGCAAGTTATTTCTTTTCCTGGTCTTTCTGCCCCCTTGTTGCGTACATACTTAGCTTATCTTGGTTCCCACACATATTGAAATTCCATACAACTCATATGATCTTGACTATCACTTCTGATTTTACTCCCTGTTCATTAGCCACGGTAGATTCCACTTTCTTAGGGAGTGCATACAATGTTGTTTTGAAACTGTAGATATAAGACAATTTCCTCTTTAGGTCACTGAGGTTAGGTTGCAGCCTTCTTTCTTATTTTCCTTAGCTAGTCTTTCATTGTAGTACTTAGTGAGGACCCTCTGACTCTTGTATAGCTGTGAGATTATTACATTGTATACTCGGCGAACCTTCTGATGTCCTACCTTGCCTATACTTATCCGTAGTTATTTACCTCCACGCCCTTGTGTTTGTGGGGTTGCTTCTGAACTGATATTTTGACTGTCTTCCCAGTGGCACTCTCTTTTATTTCCGTAACACTCATACGGTACCCTTTTTTTTAACTTCCCCAACTCCTATATAAATCTATCTCAAGTATTATAATGTCATAACTGCGAAGCTGGATTCCCCATGTTGGGGTTCACTCTATTTATCTTGCACGATCTACTGGTTTGTCTGTATCCTCTTGTCTAGCCATAACTAGGCTCTTCCTGAATCAACTACTAACCATTCGTTGTCCCACTCTCATATCAATATTCTGTGTAATCCTTATTTTGTTGTTTCCTTTGTCTTAGCTTGCCTCTCGCACTGGCTCCTTATTCATGAATAATATCCCAGGCAGGAACCCTTACTTCCTTTCCCTGACGTCGTGTTTGCATAATGTTCTGGAATCATAGCATATCTGTAACATATGAACATGTGCAATCTCATCCCTTTCTCATTTTTATCGCATTCTTCCTTTATCATTCCATATTCCCCTCTTTAGGGGAGTAATAAGACTTAGAGCTATGATGAACTGCCTATAAAAGTTTTTCCTCTTCATCTTTGGCATCCTTTCACATCATCAATGACCCTTACTCACCTTGCGGTAATCCTTCTATACCAAGGATAAAAAAATTCCTTACTCACGAGGGTGACACTTAGTATAACTGGCACATACAGTCCCTTAAGGTGAACTTTGCTCACATTTCTTGCTTTAGGGAAGCGTCTTCCTGAATGACCATTCTCCGAATTTCTCGTGAATCTTCTTCTATTGTCCATTCAATTATCGCGGGAAAAAAATTTAAAATTCTCATGATGCCGACTATTATCAATCACTCAGCCCCTAATCATGTTTAGTTTATCTTGTTCACCAATCCATACTGGTTCTATTACTACGGGGTCTAACCGCATTAGAGTTGTGAACTTATTTCTCAAAATGAGGACATGACTGTATGGCCTATACTCTTTTGTTGTCCTAAGACTTGTCAGCTCTCGTCTCTTCCTTCACTTGACTATAGATTCTGTAATACTGTCATCTTTTGATCTACCGTTGTCATCTATATATCATATCTTACTCATAATGCTTCATTAACTCTTTTCTTATTTCCCGCTACTATTTATGCCTATCAGTTTATTCTGAAAACTCGAGCAAGACATTCTTTTGCTTTTTGTCCCCTTTGCTCCATCCAGTGGCTCTTCGAGTTGCTTAACGTTCTCGCTCTACTAAGGACGCGAGCCACACCGAGGTAATATATATCCTTTCAAGGTTTCTAGTGTCTATCTTAATAGTACTCATATCTAGTTGTACTATTACTATTTTAGAGTGCGCCATCTGGGTGTGTCACAAGGAGATCTGTTAGCATATTTGCAATATCCTTCAAAAATTTCAACTAATGCAAACAATCAATTCACAATCTTGGGTTACTCTAACCCCATTCGGATCCTGATATCCCGTCCTTTTCTTAATCTACACCTATTAGCCCCCAATAGGGTATAACTGAGATGGGAGTGGCCAATTATACATACCTCTGTACTGTTGAGGGTAACTCATAATGCTTATATTTTTCTGCCGGAACTATAATACTAATAATCTTCATTAACTGGGTGCCTCGTACCCTTCTTCACCTTACTCCTTTGACTTGCTGAAACTTGTGTCTCCCTCCTTATAGCTTTTTACCGTAAGAGTGGATAGGCATTCTTGAATTTGGGATCCTTATCAAGAAGCTTACACATCTTAGTATACACATGATTTTGTGAATACCTCATATTATCCATCATAACCATGATGCAAAAATTGAGTTCCTTTGACTCAACTCTTCCGCAACTATATCTCTTACCAACCGTCTTCCTAGATGTACGTATCATCGTATTATAAGAAAGATAGAGTTTAGAAAATTGAATTCTTACACTGAGCTCTACCATACGATCTAGAGTAGGAAGAAATAGTGACAATCCTAAATTCCCTGTAGCCTCCTGCTTATAAGTGTGGTGCATGAGACACCCATAAACAAGACTCTACTAGATACGTCTTATAGACTCCCTAGGACAAAACTGCTCTGATACCACTTTTTTCACGACCGAAACCGATGGGCTGTGATGGGCACCCGGTACCTTACTCAACTGAGTACCAACATAACGTATCTTTTTCGTATCATACTAGCATTGATAACTGAGCCGGAGAGGCTGCCGTGAAATAGGTAGCATACAACATGTAATACCCACTCTAAGACTAAAATAACCACTCATATACTGAACATAGGCGGACAAGGCCATACAATCCTTTACGTACATGACATCTGTCTGCAAGCCTCTAAGGATACTTAATTGTCATAACGGCCGGGACAGAGCCTCGCCATACCAAACAATACACATCTAAATCATACTGACCAAACAAGCAACTCCGGAGCAAATAGAGTGCACCAACATCTTCCGCTGAGTTGATCGCCTACTTGGAGGACTCTCGACCTGTCTATCGAGACATGCGGGCATGAACGCAACATCCCCAGGAAAAAGGGATGTCAGTACGAATAATGTACCGAGTATGTAAGGCAAATAAATAAGTACATAAAAGACATGGAAGAAATATAGAGTAAATGACTCAACCTGTAAGTCTGGATAACTCTGTAAATCATGAAATACTTTTAGTGTCATGCATATACATATAAATGTCATGTCGTTCATAGGTACATGTGTTCATAACATCATCAAGCCTCTAAGGGCATCCCATCATATCATCTCGGCCACCGTGGGCAAAATCATCAACGTATACGATCTGATTAGGTGGTGGTGCGTATATAACGCCATAACCTTTCCCATATCCCATATACATATATATACGCGTATATAACACCATCCAATCATGGGTCAATGTGCATATGTAAATGCATGAGATGCACATAAAAACATGTTAATAAAATCTTTCGGTACATCATAAGATTATTATGCCTTTGATTAATATCATGAAATAAACTTTACCAACTTATGTATTTTTTAGAACCATGAACAGACGATAGAATAATATGACACATGGGGAAACAAGAACATCAACATCTCTAGTATTTTTATGAATAGAGTCATTTATGGAAGTTGTGCATTTTCTCGTTTCGCTCATGTCATATAGATCATGCCAAAAATAAAGAAGGGATAGCCTTAACATACCTGTGGTAGGACAAAGTTCGTATGATATTCTTAGAAAAAGTTGCACCGTACCCCCTTAGAATCGCAAAATCTCACGTTGCTAATTGTAATAAGAAACCTTGTTGGATTTTTTTGTTGTTGAGGAAATCACGTTATGAATGTCGTAATTTGATTGAAGTTCTTTGAGAATGAAATTTATTGAAAGCCTATAAGAGTGGCTAACGTACCCCCCCCCCCCCCCTCTTCTGATTGTAGTCTTTGATATGGAAAATTGGTTAAAGAGTGGCTTGCTGCCACATTGGTCTTTTCCATCTCTATCCAAATAGTTCTTTGATTAATTGGGTAATATCCCATTACTCAATAATTAACCAATTACCCGCATAATTAAGAATTATCTCGAAGTACTTAACATACTTCTCATTTTTAATACCCTTTTATGTATTATACTATCATGGTCATATGGTACCTTGTATGGTACTAGTCCATAAATATCGGGTATTAATGCTCGACCCGTATTCTGTCCCAACATGCCAAACTTGGACGAAAATTTATTTTCTTTGACTTGCTTCCCCTCTCACCTTCACAAATTTACTCATCATTTGCTTGAAATAGTATAATCCTTATAATCTCCAAATAATCTTTTCCTTGGACTGATGTCAATTATCTTACGACAAATTCATCGTACAATACTACAGGGTGCAACATCATCGTAATTTAATAGTACAAAGTGTAACATCATCGTAATATAATACTGCAAGGCGTAACATCATCGTAATATTGCAGGGTGTAACACAAAGGTTTTCCAATTCAAAGATTATGAAGATCTTAAATGTAATGTCACCCACTTTAGCTTGGTCATCATCACCTAACAAACGCTCCCCAATAGAAATGGTACAATTGGCTATCTCTTGTGGTTGTCGTGAAAATTGCTTTTTTGGGTCTTCTTTACAAGGCTGAAAAAGACAACGTGGTCAACTAGCTGACTAGAGATTTTGGATCTTGGTGATGAGGGATGTCACTGATAGATGAAAAGGTGGTGGCGGTGGTGGTGGGAGGGGGGTTGCTGCAATGTGTTTTGGGTTAAAATAGGGGAGTACTATCATAACGAAGGGGGAGATAATGGGATTGGGGGGGGGGGGACCAAGTTAACGTGAGTGATATTTTTTTTTGTTTAAATAATTATACTCAAACTCCATATATGTGTGAAATACACGTATTTTGTCCAGCTCAGCTGTCAAGCTGCCACATAGACCCAATCAACGGTCAGAGGGATTTAAAATACTGACTTTGAACAACTATAAGTGTCTGGATGAAACTTCATTGAGTATAAGGAACATGATGACAAACGCGAACAAGTACAAGTATTTAAGAGGCTATTCTGCATAAAATAATTTACGTTCAAGTCTAATTGTCATTAGGTTAAATGGCCTCCTTTCCACCTAAACTTGCATCCATTTTTTATCCTGGTAAACAAACTTAGAACTTTTCTATTTGAACACCCTGTCGCGCCCCTTTTTCTCGCGAAATCGAGTTTCAACATGTGGCAACTCTTTTAAATGGGTACTAAAAGAGAAGAGTCGCCACCTAACAATTTTAAGGTGCGTTAGGGCATCTATTGTGCAAATGACTTTGATTTGACTAGTCAACGTCACCAAAGATCGGGTAAGGGATCAAATTACCTCAAAGAGACGGTGTTAGGCACTCTTCGAGGTCCGCAACTGTGGGTCCCAGTAGAACATAGAACTATGTGGATTATGTAATTAGATTAGGTGATCAAATAAACAAAGGTCGGGGAAGTTCATTATAACACAATTGGTACAAATCCTTAAGAGCTACAAGATATAAATAAAATGTTTGAATAACTAAATGTAGATATAAAGAACATGGGGAGGGGGGGGGGGGGTCCTAATTTTTTTAGCCTAAAGGATCGCCCCGTGTAACATAAATAATACTTTGGAACTCCCTTTAGATAGAAGTTGCTCATATTATTCAGCAGGCACATACTATCATCTCCTGCTACCTAATTACTATGTTAAAGTTGTTTACCTAGAGGGGCTCTAATTCAATTCTAAGTCGTACCCTATGCGTGCACTACTCGTTCCATGCCTATGGTCCAGAAGGCGTTGGACCTCTATTTGGGTGGTTCTAGAATTTACTTAGGTTGCTCAAAGTGATGAAACTAACTGACATTCAAAACAGGTAGGACTTCATGTAAAGGAAAATAAAGGCCCAAGTTAGCCTCCACACATAAACAACAAATGCACGCGGGCAATTAAGACAGTACATAGTTTCAGAATTAAGACTTAATCCTATAGGCATGGTTTCTAGGTGATTCTGAATTCTAGCATCTTATGTGCAACATTATCGCTCTCAATGGATTAGGTGAGGAGACAGTAAAGTATTTTTAAGCTTAGAACTATTAGTACCAATTTTATAAATATGCGCCTTAGAAAGGTGGCATTGTCCTATAGACATAATTTCTAGTAATGGCATAGCTAAGCAATGAAACAGTTTTTGAGAGTCCAGCATTAACAAGTTGATCTCATAAACAGTTTTAAGCGAGTGACAATATCCTATAGACAGGATTTCTAACAATTGACAATGGAAAATGGTTTTATAATACTTATCCCTATAGGCATGTTGTCTAGGCCATGTTGATACCCAATTTTTCTCAAATTATTTTCAAACTTGCATATACACCTTCAAAATCTCTCTTTATGATAAATAATATTTTCTCATAGTTTTCGTATTTTTTTATCAACTTATTTCATGTTTATTCAATAATTTATGTTCCATAATTATTCATAATTATGCATATATGATGCTAAAATAATTTCAAAATGTTTATTACTCAATATATCCCATTAGAATTTGACTATTTTCCAAATTAGCCAATATTGGAATTATTTAGCTAATTTTAACAACTTTTGCAATAATAGCACAAATATACATTTATATCGTTTTAAAATCCATAACTGACCATTTTTTTTATATATTTTATACTAGTTAATCATCTCAATTTCAATTATTTGGTTTTAATTTTATATTTACACAATTATTACCTATTTTAATTAATTAATTATTTTATTTAAATTGGGTATTTAACATTTGGCCTATTTCCTATTTAAAACCTAGCCAATTTTAACCGCAACTCACCTGATCCTAACCAACCCAACTACCTAACCCAAATCCTTAAACTCTACCTGGCCCAACCCCTCCAATCATCTGAGTCGTTGATCAAAACAGATCAACGACCCAGAACCCACTTACCTAATTTAACTCTAACCAACCCCCCCCCCCCTTCCCGTCTCATTTCCTTCGATACCATTCCTCTCTCTATCTCTCTTTATCCCTAAAACTCTCTAGAAGTCTCTTGACTTCCCCTCTCCGATGAGTTCCAGTCATCTTCTCTGGTGGATTCTCACCGGAAACTCAGTTCTTCACCACCTCCTGGCCATCTACATGCCTCTCACCTGCTCAGTGATATCCTGAGCTCTTGAGACGAACCTAGAGCGGTTCACTCACCACCTTTTGGGTCTCTTGCCATTTTCCGATTGTCCCCGACCGTTTGAGTAAGTTTCCAGTCTCTCCGGCCTAAATCGAGGCCACTCATGAGGTTTACCCTCTTTTCTGGGTTCCACGAAACCCTAATCTCCTATATATTGATCTGTCTTAAAGATCTATTCTATATTTGCAATAATATGAAGCTTCTCTATGATTTTCTCTTGAAAATTTCATCTTTTAAACAATTTCAAAACTAGGGTTTCTCGACCCTGTTTTCAAAACAGTTCTCCTTTTGATTTTAGATTTTTCTTATCATCTCTACTGTGTTTTAGACGAGTTCCTTGTGATTTCTTGTTGTCTTGATTGTTATGTGGAAACCCTAATTTCTGGGGTTAATCTTTATTATGTGTATCCGACTATGCGTATTCGTGTGTTCTTGTTTAACTCAGTGCTATGACCTTTTCATGTTGTTCTATGAATATCTCTTTGTGTTACTACTATTTAAATGGTCCGACCATTTACCCTTTATTGATTTTAACTACTGATTTTATATTAATTTTTTGTAAATTCCCCAAGCCTGTGATATTTTCCTTAAGTAGTGACTTTGTGTATTCTTCTTGTAATTCTGTGCCCGTTTTTTGAATGCTTTCCATATTTATGTTATACTTTCCCTATATTGGATTCCCAGTATTTGTGATTGAGTTCGAGATTGTTTCAATTGATTTTTCAAAACTGATACCCTATTTTACTTTGAAAATAACCGCTAGTTCAACTTGCCTTAAGTAATATTATGTATTTGTCTTCTATTATATACCATGTGATTTTCTCAAAATCAGTCTTAACTTTTGATTCCTTTCCTTATTTGGCCATGATTGGCACCGTTTGAGTTTGACTCCCTAATTAAAGGGAGTCCAAATCCTTGATTGACCTTGATTGATTCTTACTGAACAATTATTCCATAATTATGCACTCTTTGCCTATGTTATTACTTGGTTTTCGACTCTATAAATGCACTGCCTTCTCTCCTTACATTACAGACTGATATTGAGAGCACTAACACATACATTGCTCTGAACTTTCTATTTTTTCATACACATATCTTCTTGCTCTTTGCATTAATTGTTAACTACTCAGTCAACTGAAAGCCAAGACTGAGTAATTTTGGTTCTCTTTTGCTTCTACACACTACTGTTATCTGCTGCTATCTATTCTGCATACTGTTGTTGTTGTTCTGTCCCTTTGCACTCTTCTATTCTCTATCACTTGACTGGTATGTTTCTGATTTAGCTCTATAGTATCTCTACACAATATGCCCCAGTTCTTGTTTATTTACTTATTGTTCCTTACGTGTTTTATCTTATGGTTCTATTGCCTACCATGTAATTAGCATGACCCCATAATGCCTTTCCTTTGTTAGTCTGAATATATATTCTGCTTTCCATGTGATTCTCTATAATTGTTGAGGTCTTGTGTCATTAGAATGCCATTGCTATCCCTCCCTTTTCTCTTAGTCTACTATGTCTCGTGTTCATCCTCTGACTCTAGCATGCTCATTTGTTTGTAGGTCAATGTTTCTTACCTTGACCTAACTATTGTTACATGCTTTCATTCATGTTTAACTTCTCATGTTATGAACCTGCCTTCTCATGACACGTGAATGCTATACAATCCTGACTCTATTAATCTATGATGTTTTGTGACAGCTATGTGATAACTATGAGAATCTGTAACTCTTTTCTACTGCTGATGTCTTAGTTATTTGTCCCCAACCCCTTACCCCTGTTTGTGTTTGCTCTTGCATGAGTCCTTTACCTGCCGATTGTAGTTGTATTGCTTCTCTCTTTGATAAACTGTTTTTTACAAAATTCTTTATTACTTTTTTCTAAAGTGCTATTATTTCAAACTACTCTTTTCAAACTGAAAATTCTCTTTAAAACTCCAAGCACTTCCCACTACTCTTAGATTCTAGGTTCTGCCCCCTTCGTGTGAGCACTGCCTTGGGGACCTCTGAGTACCCATTGAACTCTGACACACAAGGCTGGCCTTCTACACTGCACTTACTCATCCTTGGCTAGGGTACCTGGGTGTGAGCACTGTCCAGGATCTTCTGAGGTCCTTACAGACTATGACACACTTGGGTTGAAAGGCCATGGAATATGGCAAGTGGATCTGGTACTTTGGGCCTACTGATAGGCTCTTTATAGTATAGCTTCTTCATTTGCCTTTATTATATTGTGTAATTCATGTAATTATTGGTCTGTAGTAATTATTTGTAAAATAACTTCGGGGCTGGATAGTGAAAAGTGTGGAAGTATGCATGCTTAGTGTAGTTTTGGGTAGAAAACATGCCTCAGGATTTATTTATTTATTTTTGCCTCTGTGTGCAATAGAGATCCTGCCTAGGACATGTTTGTATCATGTTTTTTCATGCATCTCATCATCCCCATGATCACTTAGGGATCCATGTTAGATATTAACCACTGCTTCTTTAAAAATTCTATTCAAATAGTTATAAATAACTGTTTCAAAAAAACTGTCTCTACATGCATAACTTACATATAAATATCCTGTTCTTAGGGGCATTATCATTATTTGCATTAGAAACCATGTATCTTAGGATCTACTTTTAGCATGTCTACTTTTAGAGTTTGTGCTAAGTACTCAATCGAACGCCTAGACAAACCTTAGGCCTAATGACATAAAAATCAATTATTTTATGTCTTGCTTGTATTAAAAGTGATCCTTAGAACTAATCAGTCTCTTCTGAAAAACTTTAGAACCTTGCTGTTTGCAACTACTTTTACTCCTGCAACCGCTGGACTTTCAAAAAAATTATTTATCCTTTTTTGAAATACGTGCAAATCACGCTGTTTATTTAAATCCCTGCTTTGCTTTCAAACTACTGGTTTCTAAAATTATTCATTCACTTTTTTACTAAAAATTCAACAAAACTGCTGGTCATTCTCTAAATTCCTGCTCTGTCTTTGAACTACTAGATTTCCAAAATCAGTCACTCCCTTCTGCAAATCATTCTATTTATTTTTTTAAATCCTGCTTTGCCTTCAAATTACTGAGTTTTCAAAATCATTCATTTTGCTAAAACTCTCTGAAACCTACTGTTTTCACACTCAAATTTCCTGCTTTAACTTCTGACTTTGAGACCTTTGTTGTGTTTGAGACGTGCTATTTTACTTGTCTTATTTGTGGAGGGATATATGAGCCCCCCTCCCCCCCGCCCTAACTGCCTATGTGAATCCTTTATGTGCAAGTCCTAAGTATGTTCTACTTGTCGCCTAGAGTTTATCCTTTAAAACTTAAGGGGTCAGCCTAGTACTCACCTTGTAGGATTAGTAGTCTTAAATACCCTCTAGGACTTATAGGATGTGACGGAAAATAGCACACAATAAGCTTTTGTGACCACCACGTGCTTCTTCAAAATGTTTTTACTCTGATGTTTCCCAAAACCTTTAAATATTTTCATACTTGTTTGAAATCCCCTCTTATATGAACCTTACTTGTTATTTGTTTACCTTCCAAATTCACAAAACTTCTTAGCTGGGACCCACAGTTGTGGATCTTGAGGGGTGCCTAAACCTTCCCCTTAGGATAACTTCAAGCCCTTACCCAATCTCTGGTAATGCAAAATAGTTCATGAGTTATCTACTCTAGGTTCCCTAACTCACCACAAAATCGTTAGGTGGCGACTCTTCCTTAAAACTCTTCCTTTAAGGAGTTTTCCAGAATGTCATAAACCCGATCTCTCGGCACCTGACTCGTGCAAGGAAAAAGTGGGGCGCGACAGCATGGCGACTCTGCTGGGGATATTCCCTAGGCTTACACCATTACATGTTGTCTTGTGAATTTGGACCTTTCAGTTTCTGTTTGAATGTTTATACCCTTTCCTTTTCCCCGTTATATGTTGTTAACTGTTAATTTTGCAAGTATTTATTTCGCCTAAACAAAACTGACGTATCTTCATGTTTTCTTTGTAACTGCTTTCAATTATAACTTCCCTATTTCCTTTCTTTACCGCTTTCCTCAATGTGAAAATACATGCCTACTTGTTTAAATGTTATTTATTGCATATCATGCTCCGCATTCATATTCCACTCGTGCCAAACAAAATTTGCGCTATACCAATATTACTGCCCCTAAATTCGGAAAGACGTATTTGCGGTAAAACTAGTCGATCAGCGGTGCAGTCGACAGTTCCTTGCCTTCCCCCTTGAGTTGTCCGCTCAAGGGTACCGGTCTAAAACCCCATAGAAACCTTAATTTATTGTATGTTGCATGCATCATGGTCAAACCTAGCCAGGCTAACGTGTTGTCCGCATAACAGCCTTTAAGATAGCCTTGTCCAAAGTCCATTGGGTTTTCCTTGAACCCAAACGGACGCCTTCACGTTCTGTGCATTTATTTGGAGAACTAAATGCTCATGCTAATTATTGATGTTAAATAGTCGAGTCTGGTGGGGGTAAGGGCCTAACCTGTTTGTTTGGCAGAAATGAGGCACGAGGTCCCCAGATTCGGCATGGTCACCAATATCCACCCCAAACTACTAAACTGGTGGGAGGATCTTCACTCCAGTGATAAAACAACCTGCCCTCTCTTCTTGACATTCAGCCTAACAACATTATGATAGAAGCTGCTACCCTATTCTGGGACTGTGATCGGTCGGTCTTTCGCTTTGGAAACAATGAGATGACACCATTGCTAGAGGAAATAGGAGGGTTAGCCGGTTTAGCTTGGGAGTCTCCAGGGTTATTGATGCCTGAAAACCGTACAGGCTGAGGTTTTCTCAAGATGATGGGACTAAAGAAAAATCTAGACTTGGTCTGCTTGGAAGACTCGTAGATCTCCTTTTACTATTTGTACGAGAGGTAAGTCGTAGCCAGTCTTACCGCACTCATCAGGAAGAGTTCACCCTTCTCTGGGGCACATTCACCGTCGGGTATTCGTCTTTATAGTATGGTCTTGGGTCTAATGATGTTCCCGACAAAGAAAGAAAGAATCCACACCAGGTTGGCTATGGTTACCAAGAATATGATGGAAGGGATTGATGGGTAGGACTTCAGTATCGTGCCAATGATCATTTCTGACATGTACCGAGCCTTGGAAATGTGTCAATGAAGGGCAAAACATTTCGAGGGTTGCAATCTGTTACTCCAACTGTGGCTCACTGAGCATTTGCAAAAGGGCGAAACCGTCAGGACATCCATAGGAGAATTTGAGATGATCATATTGCTTTCCATCATCCAAAGCGTATGAACTACATCCCCGACATGTTTTCTCAGCCCGAAAATGCCAATGGATGGGCCGAGTTACAAGGAAACTTGACCGAGGATCAGATTCAGTGGATGTTTGAGTGGTTCCCAACCGACGAGTTCATCATCCAAACTCGAGACACCCCATTTCTGATATTGATTGGTCTAAGAGGGACATATCCTTACGTCCCAATCCGAGTCATGAGGCAGGCAGGAAGGAAGCAAGTTATAACAAGGGTTAAGAAGATGAGTCATCTTAGAGCAGATTTCCAAAATGATGACATCCCTCATAAGTGCCAAGCTTAGAATTTGTGGCACTGCAAGATCAGGGTCAGAAAAGGACACTATTGAACCCGGCAGGTATCATACTGGTTACTCTCCTTATTATCTAGGATTGTTGGAAGATAACTGGGGTGGAAGTATCGAGCCAGGGTTTGCTCAAGGCCACAGGGTTATAGATGAGAAGGCCGAGGCAACGACTAGACTCAACCAGTTGCGCAAGAGGCTCCGTGATTGTGAAGAAGATCATCGCAAAATACACAAGGCGAACAAGAAGCTGATAGAGAAATGGAAAGACATGACCATCACCTCCACCCAAAGGCTAGAACACTTGGAGCGAGGCATAGTCGACTTAGAGGAGAAGTTCATTAGGAGGATCGAGACCTGTCAGAAGGACGAGGGAGCCGAAGGAGGAATTCTAGCCAGGACCTACTTTCTGCTGGGACTCCGCCAGATGGGGATGCTGATCAAGGCGAGTAGAGATGCCGAGTCTGGGGAAGGTCCTTCTGGGACCAAGTAGATAGGATTGTCTTTACTTGCCTTCTGATGTAATAAGGCCCCTGGCCATTAGTGACATTTTATATTTTTCGCATTCTTAGAGTCGTGTTGGATTTGTCTATTTTATTATCAATAAAATGAGGCATTTAGCTCTTAAGTTCTCCAAATCAATTTGTCGCTAGGCCTACCTCGGATACAAAGAGGTCCCCAACTTAGGACACACTTTACATTTCCGCCTTATGTGTTTAAATACTGTAATATTTTTTTATGATCCTCACTAACTTCATTACTTTATTTTTGTTTTTGTTTTCTTATTGTTCCCCTCCCCAAAGGTTAGTTCGTGCATTCTGGCATCATCCACCTACCGCACAAGATCAAAGGGCCCTCCTCCTACTCCTCCCAAAGGAAAAATCAAGGGTAAAACTAAGACGGCAGAGGTTGAGATTGCTGATGGTCGGGGTATTTAGGTTCTGCAAGAGGGTATGTCTGCACTGGAGAAGAAGCTGGTGATGTTCCAAGAGGAACTTGACCAAGTGAAGAATTTGGCTCACCTATCACTATCCCTCAATGTTCCGGATGTCCACTTCCCAAATGCTCTAAACCCCACTTTACCACAAAACATCCCTAAATAACTGAATCACCCCAAGGACCAAGTCCCGCCAGCACAATGCAATGCCTACCACCATAACACTCCACCTCTCCAGGGTCAGACAAAAGACCACTTCCAGGCCTACAATAATCCCATTTATGTGGAAACCGTGGCTCATTCCACACCACATACTCGTGAGTCTGACGAGAAGGATAGGCTCATCAGGAATTTGGCCGTGGAACTCAAGAAGTTGACCAATCGAGTTCAGGGCGTCGAAGGAGTTAGAGGGAATGAGGGGCTGAATTATGAAGATCTTTGCATACAGCCTGATGTCGAACTGCCCCAGGGGTACAAACCTCTTAAGTTCGAGATGTTCGATGGTGNGTAAGCATGGCAACATACTTCATGGATCGATTCAGGTTCAACACGGAGAATGCTCCGGATGTATTCTACATCCAGAATTTAAAGAAGAAGCCAACGGAGACCTTTCGCGAGTATGCTACTCATTGGAGGTCAGAAGCTGCCAAGGTTAGGCCAGCCTTAGAAGATGAACAAATGAAGAAATTCTTTGTACGAGCTCAGGATCCTCAATATTACGAGCGGCTGATGATGGTCGAAGGTCACAAGTTCTCTGACATCATCAAAGTGGGAGAGCGAATCGAACTGGGCATCAAAAGTGGTATGGTTACCAACTTTGAAGCTTTACAGGCTACTAATAAAGCTCTACAGTCTGGTGGTGTGTCCAGAAAGAAGGATGTGGGAGCCGTGATGTTTGCACAACAAGCCAAGTCCCCGCCCAAATACCAAGTATATCCAACACCCTCATTCACATACCAACCGGCTCCAAGTTACCAAGCACCTTCACCTCAATACCAAGCACCCTCACCCACATATCAAGCTCCACCACCCACATAGCAGCCTACCTCGCCCAGATACTCCCAACCAGCCCCCGTTTACAATGCCTATAATTCCAACCTTCTCATTACCAATCACCACCTACTTGCCAAAACTTCCCAAGACCTCGCCCTAACTTCGACCGTCGCCTTCCAAAATAGTATACTGCCATAGCTGAGCCCATTGATCAACTATATGAAAGAATCAAAGCCGCCGGTTACGTCACACCCACTCCTGCTGCCACCCCTGAGAACCCATCTCAGCTGATCAACCCAAACAAATCCTGTGCTTACCATTCCGGCATGAAGGGACACACCATCGAGGAATGTCGTTCCTTGAAAGACAAGATACAAACCCTTATAGACAACACAATCATTGTAGCCAAGGACCCTGCTCCTAATGTTCGCAATAATCCGCTGCCAAACCATAAAGGTGGTGTCCATATGATTGAAGTAGATGATGATTGGGATCCTGAGGGATCAATTGGGCTGATTGCAGAGGATGATCTGAAGAAGCCCGCAATTACTCTCAACCCAATTGTAGTTCAGATGCAGCCATCCGAGGATGCTGAGGTAAACATGTCCATTCCACTCGAGTTTGAATCGAGACCGCCCGCAAAGGAAAATGCCCCAGTGCCGATCGAAGTTGAGTTTGTACGGCTACTCGAAGTAGAAGCTCGGTCGCCTATAACATATACTCCGGTGGGAATGAGGATGACCACACCTATTCCAGTGGTAATGTCAACAACGCCAACCTTTTACTCAAACGCCATCCCATGTGACTACACAGCTAAAGCAAGGAGAAAGGGTAAAAGCAAGTTTGAGGAAGCCATTGCTGCATAGGGTATGACCAGAACTGGTAGAGTTTATACCCCTGAACATTTGGCTGAATCTAGCGAGCATGCCGTCAACCATCCTCCCACCATTGATACAGGTTCAGAAAATCATTGGAGAAAGATCCAACCAAGGAGTACTCAATCCCGACCAATTGAACAAGACACCAGCTCAGATATCTATCCTCTCCCTATTACAGAATTCTGAGACGCACATGAGCGCCTTGCTGAGAGTGCTGAGTGAGGCATACGTACCAGATAATATCACTAGCGGGGAGATGGCAAACGTGGTGGGCCAGGTTCTGGAAAGACACAAGATTACTTTCCATGAAGATAAGTTTCCGCCTGAGGGGTTAGGGCATAATAGAGCACTGCACATCACTGTGCAATGTGAGGACCACTTCGTTACAAAGATCTTAATTGATGGGGGTTCCAGCCTCAACATTTGTCCGCTGATCACTCTCAAGAAATTGGGCAAAATTCTACATGATATAAAGGAATGAGAGATCAATGTAAAGGCCTTTGATGGTTCGCAGAGGTCCATTATGGGAGAAATCACCTTGTGCTTACAGATGAGACCAACCTGGTTCGATGTAGACTTCCACGTGATAGACGTGCCCGCATCCTACAACTTGTTATTAGGGCGACCTTGTATACACGGCGCTGGGGCCGTGGCATCAACCCTACATCAAGCGTTGAAGTCTGAATGGAATCATCAAGAGGTAGTCATTCATGGCGATGGTAGCAACCATATCTACGGTCGCCAGACTTTTCGGTCACTGATGGGAGAAAGAAGCTGGGTGGAGAAATCTACCACAACATTGAATGAGTTAACGCTATTTATAAGGACAAATGGTGGGATAGTAAGATCAAAAGCATCTTGAATTGGAAAGGATACAAGCCAGGCAAAGGGCTCGGTAAAAATCACCAAGGAATAATGAAGCCAATAACACTCAAGAAGCACGGTACCACTTTCGGGCTGGGGTATGAGTACACCTGGAAGGAATTCAAGGACTGGTCGCCACCATGGTGCAATACTTACTAGCCGCTGGAGTAGTCGATACCTCACCTGGAGCAAACTTTCCATCAAGCTGATATCATCTACGGTACGGACGAAGAGGAAGCATTAGCGGAAATGAGGGATTTATTCTTGGACGATGAGTACATGGACTGCTGTGTCATTCTTGAAAAGGAGGGAGAGGAAGGCCCTTCCATACAGGTCGTGAGTAGAGGATAAAATCTCAAGTATTGGTCTGTCAGGATGACCAAAGCCCGTCGAGCCTCGTGGTAGCAAGGCTAACAAAACAAGTATTTATTTACAACTTATTTATTTAAAAAAAATTTCTTCCTTTTCGCCTTTTTAATTTCCGCAAGAAAGAGCTCCTATGTTCAAACGATTATTCAATTTATCAAAGCATTTGTAGTTTCTCTATAAATTGTATATTTACTTGCTATTGTTTTCCTCCCTATTACTTTATTTACACAACATTACTATTACTTATCTTGATGAATCGAAGACTATGACATGCAATGAGGCAACGCAACAAATGAATTCCGATTCAGACGAGGACGATATACCTGAAGATATTGTTAAAGAGGTCGAGAACTTTGAGAATAGACCTAAGTCTAACTTGGACGAGACTGAGGTTGTCAATCTGGGAAACGCAGAGAATGTCAAAGAAACACGCATCAGTGTTCATCTGTCGCCATTAGAAAAGGAGGAATATACAGAGTTTTTAAGAGAATATAAGGACATATTCGCCTGGTCGTATGATGACATGACTGGCCCTCAGTACATATATTGTGGCCCGCAAGTTGCCAACCTATCCGACATGCCCACCGATGAAGAAAAAGCTCAAGAAGTTCAAACCAGACATGAGCTTGAAAATCAAAGAAGAGGTCACCAAGTAGATCAATGCCAGGGTTCTCCGGGTGGTTGAATACCCGACATGGTTAGCCAACATCGTGCCTGTGCCAAAGAAAGATGGGAAAGTTAGAGTCTGTGTTGACTACCGGGATCTCAACCGGTCCAGTCCGAAGGATGACTTCCCCTTGCCAAATATACACATCATAATTGACAACTGCGCCAAGCATGAGCTGCAGTCCTCTGTAGATTGTTTCGGTAGCTACCATCAGATTTGGATGGACGAGGAAGATGCCGAGAAAACGGTATTCATTACGCAGTGGGGAGTGTATTGTTACAACATGATTCCATTCGGTCTGAAGAATGCAGGGGCCACCTATATGAGGGCCTGACTACTATATTCCACGATATGATTCATAAGGAGATCGAGGTATATGTGGACGACGTCATCATCAAATTGAAGAAAGCCGCTGACCATGTGGAAGATCTGAGGAAGTTCTTCAACAGGTTAAAGAGGTACAATTTGAAACTTAAACCTGCAAAGTGTGCATTCGGGGTTCCTGCTGGCAAGTTACTAGGGTTCATCGTCAGTCGCTGAGGAATAAAACTGGATCCATCAAAGGTCAAAGACATCCAAGAATCGCCGCTACCAAAGAACAAAAAGGATGTTATGAGTTTCCTGGGGAGGCTCAATTACATCAGCCGGTTCATAGACCAGTCTACTGTCATTTGTGAACTGATCTTCAAAATGTTGAGAAAAGATGCTGCAACCAAGTGGACCGAGGATTGTCAAAAAGCCTTCGACAGAATCAAGGAGTGCCTCTCAACACCACCAGTCCTGGTACCAACCGAGCCAGGTAGACCTTTGTTACTTTACCTTGTTGTGCTAGATGGAGCTTTTGGTTGCGTTCTTGGGCAACATGACGAAACAGGAAGGAAAGAGCATGCTATTTACTATCTTAGCGAGAAATTCACTCCATATGAACCCCAGTACTCTTTATTGGAACGCACTTTCTGTGCTCTAACTTGGGTCACACAAACGTTGAGGTACTATTTCTGTGCCTACACAACATATCCCATATCAAGGATGGTCCCATTGAAGTATATCTTTCAGAAGCCCATGCCCACTAGCAATCTAGCCAAGTGGAAGATCCTGCTGAGTGAGTTCGACATTATTTACGTGACTCAAAAGGCGGTCAAGGGACACACATTAGCAGATCATCTCGCTGAAAATCCTGTTGACGAGAAATACGAACCATTAAAAACGTATTTTCACGATGAAGAAGTGTCATTCGTTGGAGAGGACATTGTAGAATCATACGATGGTTGGAGGATGTCATTTGATGGGGCTGAAAACTTCAAAGGCGTAGGTATTGAGGCAGTCTTAATATCAGAAATCGGTCAGCACTATCCAGTATCCGCCAAACTCAGGTTCCCCTGCACCAACAACATGGCTGAATATGAGGCCTGCATCTTAGGGCTCAACTTGGCCATCGACATGAACGTTTAGGAGTTATTAGTGATTGGTGATTCAGACCTATTGATACACCAAGTAAAAGGAGAATGGGCGACCGAGAATTCCAAGATACTTCCATATCTACATCGTGTACAGGAGTTGAGAAAGAGGTTCACAAAGATAGAGTTCTGGCACGTCCCCAGAATCCAGAATGAGTTCGCCGATGCATTGGCTACCTTGTCATCTATGATCCAGCATCCAGACAAGAATTTCATCGATCTCATCCCAGTGGGGATCCACAATCAGCCGGCTACTACGCCCATGTTGAAGAAGAAATAGACGGAAAGCCTTGGTTTCATGATGTCAAGGAGTACTGGCAAAGGGAGAATATCTAGAACTTGTAAACGCTACTCAGAACTGCATACTTCGAAGGTTGTCAAACAATTTCTTTCACAGCGGAGGGATCCTATATAGGAGGACTCCTGGTTTGGGTTTACTAAGGTGTGTCGAAGCAAAAGAAGCAACAAAACTATTGGAGGAGATACATGCTGGTACATGCGGTCCTCATATGAACGAGTTCGTTCTAGCAAAGAAGATACTTCGGGTCGGTTATTTCTGGATGACCATGGAAATGGATTGCATCCAGTATGTCCTGAAACGCCACCATTGTCAGACACATGGGGATATGATAAAGGTACCGTTAAGTGAGCTTAATGCAACAAGTTCACCATGGGTGTTCGCCGCCTGGGGAATGGATGTTATTGGACCAATCGAGCCTGCCGCCTCTAACAGACACAAGTTTATTCTGGTTGCCATTTATTACTTTACCAAATGGGTCGAAGCAGCTTCTTACAAAGCAGTTACAAAGAAAGTCGTTGTCGACTTTGTCCGCGACCGCATAGTTTGTCGATTCGGAGTTCCAGAGTCAATCTTTACCGACAATGGTTCCAACCTCAACAGTGACCTGATGAGAGCCATGTGTGAAACCTTCAAGGTCAAACACAAGAATTCCACAGCATACAGACCTCAGATGAATGGAGCCGTTGAGGCTGCCAACAAGAATATCTAGAAGATATAGAGAAAGATGATAGAGAAGCACAATCAATGGCATGAGAAACTGTCATTAGCCTTACTGGGATACCGCACCAAAGTCCGCACATCAACTGGGGAAACTCCTTACATGTTGGTTTATGGTACAGAAGCCGCTATTCCTGCTGAAGTTGAAATCCCATCCTTGAGAATCATACAAGAAGCCGATCTCAGCGATGCAGAGTGGGTACAAATCCGTTATGAGCAATTGGCCCTCATAGATGGAAAAAGAATGAACGCAATTTGTCATGGTCAGCTATATCATAACAGAATGACCAGAGCATTCAACAAGAAAGTCAAGCCTAGACGATTCACACCGGGGCAGCTGGTGTTAAAGAAGATCTTTCCTCACCAAGACGAAGCAAAAGGAAACTCTCTCCTAATTGGCAAGGCACGTACATGGTTCACCTAGTGCTGACTGGAGGAGCACTCATACTTGCAGAAATGGATGGAGCAATCTGGCAAAAGCCAATCTATTCAGATGCAGTGAAGAGCTACTATGTGTAACTTTCATGCTTTTATCAAATGTTGTAAATTGAATTACGCCTGACCTGATTCCTATTTAAGAAGGGATACGTAGGCAGCCCTATGGGTTCGGTCACATTTTAATAAAAATTTCATTTCCCCCATGAAGGACCTCAAAATTCCGAAGCAAATGCAGCCGAGCACTGCACAAGAAACAACCAGAAGCATTCACCCATCAAACTGGGGCAGAATTTTGAGGAGGACCCTCAAAATTCCATAGCAAGAAAGGTTACAATGCCTTGAACCGCGTCGTGGTCATCGGCTCATCCAAAGAAATTACTCTAAATTATATGTTATATTTTTATAAAACCATGCATATTTGCTTTCTCAAAACAGCTTGTTTAGCAACGCTACCCCTGTGATATGAACAAAAAAGTCCTCGTTATCAAGCAGACAGGCCGAGCCGAGACAGTGGGGCTGCGAACTAACCCTCCCCTTTACAGAACTCATAATATTTCTTTGGATGCAGGCACCAAGACGGTGAAAGCCCAGAACACATTACTATCATCGCAAGATGCATATTTCTTAAGGACACGCTCTCAAACTCGTCGCACGTGACGACGATTACTATCATCACAAACAACGCTATTCACCACAATCGTATCATCGCAGTTTATCATCATCTAAGAACTCTTACTGTCGTTTATTTTCCCACACTACATAAGGCTATTCTTCCTTTCGAGAATAAACGTTGTCTCCCCCTGCATTTTATTTCTTGCATTGCATAAGGCTACCATTCTGCCTTCCGAGGTTCTACGCTACCTCCCCTGCATTTTATTTTTTGCATTGCATAAGGCTACCATTCTGCCTTCCGAGGTTCTACGTTACCTCCCCTATATTTTATTTCCTGCATTGCATAAGGTTACCATTCTGCTTTCCGAGGTTCTATGCTACCTCCCCTGCATTTTATTTCATGCATTGCATAAGGCTACCATTCTGCCTTCCGAGGTTCCATGCTACCTCCCCTGCATTATTTCCTGCATTGCATAAGGCTACTATTCTGCCTTCCGAGGTTCCACGCTACCTCTCCTGCATTTTACTTCATTGCATAAAGCTCCTATCTACCTCTTTAAAGAAACCACCTTTCGGGACGTTATTTACTTATGCTTCTCTCGGGCTAAGCTCTTCCCTTCTTTTGTTTCGCAAATCGCAAGACTAAAGTCTGTCTTGTTAGCATAATACTACTGCATTCTTCATGGGCTGAAATATCGCCAACTTGTCTAAAGGCGTCATCGTTCGGAGGCACCATCTTCATGGCCCGAGAACATCATTTCATGGCCTGAGGGTCTCTTTTATTCAACTTGAATATCATTATTCAAAGGCACCATCCTCATGGCCCGAGAACGTCATTTCATAGCCTGCGAATCCCACACCAAGCGATTCATGGCCCAGGACATCATGGTCTAAGGACAATCATCCTCAATTGTCCAAAGACAACATTCATATCCAACGGGAACTTGCATCATGTTTATATTACGCACGATATATGCTTGTTATTTATTTGCAGGTAATCCGGCCGGAACAACCAACTAGGCGGGAGGGGACCGCTCCAGTTCTCCGATACAACCCCGTAAGACCTTCCTACTTTACCTTACCTCGCACCTTGTGTCCGTTCTTGTGAAACATCACCGGGATATTTCGCCGATGACTCCGGAACTACATACATCCTGATTCCTGTAAAACCAGGGATATGTAGGCAGCTCGGAAGATAGGGTGCGGCCTAATTCTCTCCCACGGTTTTCTCTCGGTCAAAATTGGCCACCATATCTTTACCCGACAACTCTTTCATCCTTCCCGGGTAAAGTAGGGCAGTTGTTGATACCCAATTTTTCTAAAATTATTTTCAAACTTGCATATACGCCTTCAAAATCTCTCTTTATGATAAATAATATTTTCTCATAGTTTTTCTTTTTTTATCAAATTATTTCCTGTTTATTTAATAATTTATGTTCCATAATTATTCATAATTATGCATAAATGATGTTAAAATAATTTCAAAATGTTTATTACTCAATATATCCCATTATAATTTGACTATTTTCCAAATTAGCCAATATTGGCTTTATTTAGCTAATTTTAACAATTTTTTGCAATAATAGCACAAATATACAATTATATCGTTTTAAAATCCATAACCAGCCATTTTTTATGTTTTTTATACTAGTTAATCATATCAATTTCAATTATTTGGTTTTAATTTAATATTTACACAATTATTAGCTATTTTAATTAGTTAATTATTTTATTTCAATTGGGCATTTAACATTTGGCCTATTTCCTATGTAAAACCTAGCCAATTTTAACCGCAACTCACCTGATCCTAACCATCCCAACTACCCAGCCCAAATCCTTAAACTCTACCTGGCCCAACCCTTCTTCCAATTATCTGAGTCGTTGATCAAAACAGATCAACAACCCAGAATCCACTTAGCTAATTTAACTCTAACCTACCCCCCCCCCTTCCCGTCTCATTTCCTTCGAGACCATTCCTCTCTCTATCTCTCTCTATCCCTAAAACTCTCTAGAAGTATCTTGACTTCCCCTCTCCGATGAGTTCCAGTCATCTTCTCTGGTGGATTCTCACCGGAAACTCAATTCTTCACCACCTCCTGGCCATCTACATGCCTCTCACCTGCTCAGTGATATCCTGAGCTCTTCAGACGAACCTGGAGCGGTTCACTCACCCCCTTTTGGGTCTCTTGCCATTTTCCGATCGTCCCCGGCCGTTTGAGTAAGTTTCCAGTCTCTCCGGCCATGAGGTTTACCCTCGTTTCTGGGTTCCACGAAACCCTAATCTCCTATATCTTGATATTTCTTAAATATATATTCTATATTTGCAATAATATAAAGCTTCTCTATGATTTTCTCTTGAAATTTCATCTTTTAAACAATTTCAAAACTAGGGTTTCTCGACCCTGTTTTCAAAACAGTTCTCCTTTTGATTTTAGATTTTTCTTATCATCTCTACTGTGTTTTAGACGAGTTCTTTGTGATTTCTTGTTGTCTTGATTGTTATGTGGAAACCCTAATTTTTGGGGTTAATCTTTATTATGTGTATCCGACTATGCGTATTCATGTGTTCTTTTTTAACTCAGTGCTATGACCTTTTCATGCTGTTCTATGAATATATCTTTGTGTTACTACTGTTTAAATGGTCCGACCATTTACCCTTTATTGATTTTAACTACTGATTTTATATTGATTTTTTGTAAATTCCCCAAGCCTGTGATATTTTCCTTAAATAGTGACTTTGTGTATTCTCCTGATAATTCTGTGCCCGTTTTTTGAATGCTTTCCATATTTATGTTATACTTTCCCTATATTGGATTCTCTGTATTTGTGATTGAGTCCGAGATTGTTTCAATTGATTTTTCAAAACTGATACCCTATTTTACTTTGTAAATAACCGCTGGTTCAACTTGCCTTAAGTAATATTATGTATTTGGCTTCTATTATATATCTCGTGATTTTCTCAAAATCAGTCTTAACTTTTGATTCCTTTCCTTATTTGGCCATGATTGGCACCGTTTAAGTTTGACTCCCTAATTAAAGGGAGTCCAAATCCTTGATTGACCTTGATTGATTTACTGAGCAATTATTCCATAATTATGCACTCTTTACCTATGTTATTACTTGGTTTTCGGCTCTATAAATACACTGCTTTCGCTCCTTAAATTACAGACTGATATTGAGAGCACTAACACATACATTGCTCTGAACTTTTTGTGTTTTCATACACATATCTTCTTGCTCTTTGCATCAATTGTTAACTACTCAGTCGACTGAAAGCCAAGACTGAGTAATTCAGGTTCTCTTTTGCTTCTACACACTACTGTTATCTGCTGCTATCTATTCTGCATACTTTTGTTGCTGTTCTGTCCCTTTGCACTCTACTATTCTCTATCACTCGACTGGTATGTTTCTGATTTAGCTCTATAGTATCTCCACACAATATGCTCCAGTTCCTTATGTGTTTTATCTTATGGTTCTATTGCCTACCATGTAATTAGCATGACCCCATAATGCCTTTTCTTTATTAGTATGAATATATATTCTGCTTTCCATGTGATTCTCTGTAATTGTTGAGGTATTGTGTCATTAGCATGCCATTGCTATCCCTCACTCTTCTCTTAGTCTACTATGTCTCGTGCTCATCCTGTGACTCTGGCATGCTCATTTGTTTATAGGTCAATGTTTCTTACCTTGACCTGACTATTGTTACATGCTTTCATTCATGTTTAACTTCTCATGTTATGAACCTGCCTTCTCATGACACCTGAATGATATACAATCCTGACTCTGAGAATTCTATGATGTTTTGTGACAACTATGTGATAACTATGAGAATAGTAACTCTGTTCTACTGCTGATATCTTAGTTATTTGTCCCCAACCCCTTACCCTTGTTTGTGTTTGCTCTTTCATGAGTCTTTCACCTGCCGGTTGTAGTTGTACTGCTTCTCTCTTTGATAAACTGTTTTTTACAAAATTCTTTATTACTTTTTTCTAAAGTGCTGTTGTTTCAATCTACTCTTTTCAAACTCAAAATTTTCTTTAAAACTCCAAGCACTTCCCACTACTCTTAGATTCTAGGTTCTTGCCCCCTTCGTGTGAGCACTGCCTTAGGGACCTCTGAGTACCCACTGAACTCTGACACACAAGGCTGGCCTTCTACACTGCACTTACTCATCCTTGGCTAGGGTACCTGGGTGTGAGCACTGTCCAGGATCTTCTAAGGTCCTTAGAGACTATGACACACTTGGGTTGAAAGGCCATGGCATATGGCAAGTGGATCCAGTATTTCAGGCCTACTGATAGGCTCTCTATAGTATAGCTTCTTGATTTTCCTTTATTCAGTTGTGTAATTCATGTAATTATTGGTCTGTAATAATTATTTGTAAAATAACTCCAGGGCTGGATAGTGAAAAGGGTGGGAGTATGCATGCTTAGTGTAGTTTTGGGTAGAAAACATGCCTCATGATTTTTTTTTGGCCTGTGTGTGCAGTAGAGAACCTGCCTAGGACATGTTTGTATCATGTTTATGCATGCATCTCATCATCTTCATGATCACTTAGGGATCCATGTTAGATATTAACCACTGTTTCTTTAAAATTTTTGTTCAAATGGTTATAAATAACTGTTTCAAAAAAACTATCTCTACATGCATAACTTACATATAGATATCCTGTTCTTAGGGGAATTATCATTATTTGCATTAGAAACCATGTATCTTAGGATCTAATTTCAGCATGTCTACTTTTAGAGTTTGTGCTAAGTACTCAATCGAACGCCTAGACAAACCTTAGGCCTAATGACATAAAAATCAATTGTTTTATGTCTTGCTTGTATTAAAAGTGATCCTTAGAACTAATCAGTCTCTTCTAAAAAACCTTAAAACCTTGCTGTTTGCAACTACTTTCACTCCTGCAACCGCTGGATTTTCAAAAAAATCATTTATCCTTTTTTGAAATACGTGCAAATCACTCTGTTTATTTAAATCCCTGCTTTTCTTTCAAACTACTGGTTTCTAAAATTATTCATTCACTTTTTTACTAAAAATTCATCAAAACTGCTGGTCATTCTCTAAATTCCTGCTGTCTTTGAACTACTAGATTTCCAAAATCAGTCACTCCCTTCTGCAAATCATTCTGTTTATTTTTTNCCCCTCAACTGCCTATGTGAATCCTTTATGTTCAAGTCCTAACTGTTTTCTACTTGTTGCCTAGAGTTTATCCTTTAAAACTTAAGGGGTCAACCTAGTACTCACCTTGTAGTGTTAGTAGTCCTAAATACCCTCCAGGACTTATAGGATGGGACGGGTAATAGCACGCAATAAGCTTTTGTCACCAGCACGCGCTTATTTAAATAACCTCTACGGGGTGGGAAGGTAGAATACATATATGATGATCAGTGCGCTAATACCACGTGTAGCCCCTCTTCGAGGAGTGATTACTGTGTATTGCATTGATGTGATCCGTATTACTTTAACCTAGGACAATTCTTTTCAAAATGTTTTTACTCTGATGTTTCCAAAAACCTTTAAAGGTTTTCATACTTGTTTGAAATCCCCTCTTATATGAACCTTACTTGCTATTTGTTTACTGTCCAAATTCACAAAACTTCTTGGCTGGGACCCACAATTGTGGATCTTGTGGGGTGCCTAACACCTTCCCCTTAGGATAACTTCAAGCCCTTACCCAATCTCTGGTAATGCAAACTAGTTCATGAGTTATCTAATCTAGGTGCCCTAATGCACCACAAAATCGTTAGGTGGCGACTCTTCCTTAAACCTCTTCCTTTAAGGAGTTGTCCAGAATGTCATAAACGCGATCTATCCGCACCTGAACCGTGCGAGGAAAAAGGGGGGTGCGACAAGCCGGCAGTATGATAACAATAACAATAGCTAATTAGTCAATTAAGGTCCTATAGTCATGATAACTAGGCGGGCATAGTAATCCTATAGGCATGTTGTCCAGTAACATATAACATGTAGACATGGGAAAAAAATAGAGTACTTAAGCTCATGCTTTGATAATAAATAGGTTGAGTGAGTGCGTGATTACTATAGACATGGTTTTTACTAGTGTGTAACACATGAGAGCCAAAATAACAAATAGAGCGCATAAGTCCTATAAGTATATTTTCTACCCATTGTGCGAGAATTAAAATACCCCTACCCTTTTTATTAATCACCATGTATGTTCAGTTACAAGATTATTACAAACCCAAAACTAAATCTGAATAATAACATAAGCAGACCACTATAGGCCCAATGATAGCCCAGTATAGATAACCTAGTATTTTCCAGGCCTTCGACAGCTCCAGTAGACTCGAATTCCCAACTCATAAGATCAGTCTAGTGGTCTGGATCCAAAAGCCAAGTCCATTATCACATAGAACCAAATACCAAGCCCGAATGAAGGACATGGTCACACTAGCAATAGACTAGGTGTTAAACAAATTGAATAGAGTAGAAAGTCTACATACTTATTTCTGGGGACTATGAAGTTGATTAACATTAAGACACATAAGCTAATTCATGTGGAAAGTTGGCAGGACACACATAAAAAAATTCATGTTTGCATTTTAGACATGATTGATCATCATAGTATAACAGACTATTTCTAAAGAAGTCTTAAACATAGACATGGTCAAAAGCAACTTAAGAAAATTTCAAATAGGGAATCTAATTGCGAATGCTGAAGGATCAACAGAGAGTGACCTTAATAGGGTAGTTTAAGCCTATGGAATGACAAAAAGATAAGCTCATAACAAGGAAAGAGTATAGCATGTACAACATCAACAGAGTTTGTGAACACCCAATTTTTGCCCCTCATGGAAATTACTCCTAAAAATTATCCAAAACTATTTTTTATGAATTTTAGGAGTTTTTCTTTTAGTTGCATTTCATGTAGGTTTAATATTTTAAAATTATAAAAAAATCATAAAAAGTTGTCACATTTTCATTTCGTTCCATTTTATCTTTAAACTACATTTTTAGGATTTAGTTACATTATCAAATTCATCCTCTAAAAATCAAAATTGCATTCGTAGATCATTTAATTTATTAGTTGCGTCAGTCCATGATTAGATAAAATAAAATAAATAGGCTAGACATAAAAAATAGACTCAATTGAAGTTTGAGTCTTAAATGGCTAGAGTTTGTAAAATCTGATATTTAAAAGAAAGACAAGAGTTGGTCTTACCTTCATTGCATTAATTTGGACCCCAAAATCAGTGGCCCAATATCTTAAAAGACCTACCCAAGCCCAAATCGGAAGCCCACACCCGCTAAGCCCAAATAGCCTTTATTTAGGACCCCATTTTCTGAAGACCTAAAAAAGGATAGACCCCCCTTGAAGCGCCGTTGAGCCCCTTCTGGCCTTCTTCTTCCTTTCTCACCTTCAACATAAAGACCTTCCCCTTAGAGTAAAAAAACAGTCGTTTCTGACTCGAAAAGGGCCCCAAAAATCTGGAATCTCGTCTCTTATCCCCTCGATTCCACCTAGCCCCATCTGATCTTCAACCCCACACCACAAAAAGAGAAAGAGAAACACACAAATACACAAAAAAGAGATCGGCTGGAAAACCAAACAAGGGAGAAGAGAGAATGACAGCCCCCCCCTATTTTCCAATTTTTTGATCTTCCTTCTCTTCATTTGGAAGGACCTTAACAGCAGCAAAATCATTGCATCCATCAAATCTGTCCGAGTTTTCCGATGAGCTTCAGGTCGTCGAAAGTTGTTGTCTGAGTTTCCGTTTCAGTCGCACATTGAGGTACTGTTGTTGGTTTCTGATTCGAGTTCCGTCCACGGCTCCGCTTCGAGTTCGCCAACTCTGATTGGTTTCAGGTTGGAAATCCATGTACGCTTCTAAAAGCTTCGACGAAAATACGTTTATGCTATTCTAAGGTTCAATTATTCACTCCTCTGTTCATTTTGTTCCTATTTAACTTTATGTGTTTTTTTTTTGGCAATATGGCTCCTTGCTATGTGATCTATCATTGGTCTTATTTTTTTTAAAATATTTTTGATCACTGTTTAAAGCTACATGGATTCAGCTTTGTTTTGAGCAAATTAATTAAGAAAGATATGTGGGTTATCATCTATTAGCTAAATAATCGGAATGATTGGTTTATGTTGGATGAAGAATGAAATGGGCCATAGGGTCGTTGGGCTAATTTGAAATGAATATTGAAACTGTAACCTTTATTGCATTATTCAATTGTTTTGGCCATTAGGAGCATGCACAGGCCGTTAGTATTCATACACACCGTAGTTTGTTTTAGGAGCAATTAAAAAATAATAAATTATCGTGGCTATAGGTATGGCTCCTATGGCATAGTCATGATATGTAAATCCCATTCGGGTGTGCATTTCATGTGACCCGACCATAACTTCGAAGATAAAAATAAACATGTCACGAATCGTGGGTGCATTTCATGTGACGCGGTTCGCAACATGGACCAAAACGACAAGTATACGACATCGTGACTTGTTTCAAAATAATCCCATAAATATCAAGAATGGTTTATGTACATATCCTATAAGCTAAAAAATACCCCTTTTTATATAAAACTCATAAAGCTTAGAGAATAATTAAACATCGCCTCAAATAGGCATTCTAAAACCGTCACGACCATAGTCTCGACTACGTAATCTACATTCGGGTGTGACAACTCATGTCCCCGACTTCAACTTAAAATTATATTAAAATCACACGTAGCAATCGCGGGTGCATTTCATGTGACGCGGTTGTGATGTGTCCAAAAACAACAAGTGCACGCCATCGTGACTTGGTTAAGATAAATCCATAAATATTAAAAGCGGCTAAAAAGTGAAAAGGGATAAAAATCACAATAGGTTTAAAATATGTAAATAATCAGATAATTTAGGCCAAATATTAATAGTTAAGCGACCGTGCTAGAACCAAGGAACTCGGGAATGCCTAACACCTTCTCTTGGATTAACAGAATTCCTTACTTGGATTTCTGGTCGCAGACGATTTAAAACAGAGTCAAAATTTCCTCGGTTTGGGATTTCAAAACAAAACGGTGTCCCGGAGCATCGTCAAAAATCCAGGTGGCGACTCTGAAATTAACAAATAAATCCCAAATCCGAATAATGTCACTTTAATTGGAAAAACTCCCTTACTACCTTTTTATTTATCGAGGGTGGAGGAAAAAGGAGGTGTGACAGCTCTGGCGACTCTGCTGGGGTGTTTTAACCCAGAATCTCTGGTTCAGGGTTTAAGAACTCGAGCTTAGAATAAACTGTTTTATTTGGCTTTATTATCTGATTTTTACATGTTTAAACCTAACGTGCTAAATGTCGCCTTTTACCGCTTTGATATTATCTGAATTGTACATAAATTGTGCCGAAACCCTCTTCTCTCTGAGTCTTCTAAATCATCTGGGAATTGTGCACTTCGTGTGACTTCTT